>PVJA010008774.1:52964-63273 GCA_004027025.1 Myocastor coypus
AAAAAAAAAAAAAAAAAAAAAAAAAAAAAAAAAAAAAAAAAAAAAAAAAAAAAAAAAAAAAAAAAAAAAAAAAAAAAAAAAAAAAAAAAAAAAAAAAAAAAAAAAAAAAAAAAAAAAAAAAAAAAAAAAAAAAAAAAAAAAAAAAAAAAAAAAAAAAAAAAAAAAAAAAACCCAAAACAAAACAGTTTTCTATTTTAACTCCATAGAACTGTGATATTTAACAAGAGGACTTCACCCAGGATGATAAATACACACACACAAAGTATGCCTACAATACATGAAACACAGACATAGATGTCAAGCAAACAAGAATTGGCTGGTTTTATTTTTCAAACATAAGTATAAGATGCAAGTTTACTCCCTCTTTATGAGTCTTTCTCTATACTTGGTAGACCTATCTAATTTTTTCTACGTTTTTGTTTTATATTTCTCCTGCACTATTAGCTGCTCACTGAGTAACATTTATAAAGTTTTCCAAATGTAGCCCAGACCTAGGAAAAATCTGATTTTTGTCTCATAAAAAAATGAAAAGACCAAGAAAGATACTAATGAAGCTTTTTCCAGATGATCGGTTTTCCACTAAAGAACTTAAAAATATTTTTCCAAGGCAGAGAAGTCCACATTCAAATATTCCACTGTGGCTAGTAAAGGTTCTCCCTCCCAGCCCCTGGACGAGCAGCGCTTACGTAATGTGCCTGCCTCCTTTCCTTGGCAAAAGATTGGAGCATGAGCATCTCCTCTGCGAGACGTGCGTGACAAAACCTGCTCAGCATTGGGATGCTGGCTGACCCATGTTTTGTTGAGCCCTTGATTTCCAGCTCTCCTGATAAATCTCCTCAGTCATCAGTTGCTGCGCTATGAATTGCTCCCAAACATGCTGAGAACGAGACAGTGGTCATCTTCCTGTGCTCAGTAACTGCGGGTCTGGAGTTCAGGCAAGCGCGTGGACAAGGACAGCGTCTCCGCACTTCATTGTCTGGCACCTGAGCTGGGAAAAATCCACCAGCTGAGGGCGACTGGGATGGCGAGCGCTGGAGTCCTCTGTAGGGTCAGTGTCCAGACTGGAGTCATCTGGAGGGATCGTGTCTGGCATCACTTAGTGGCCAGTGGCTGAGAGAGTAGGCCTGAGAGGAGACTGAACGACAGCGCCTACTAGTGGCCTCTTCAAGTTTCTTCTGTTTCTTACAGCTTGATAGCTGAGCACGCTGAGAATGAATGTTCCGTTATTCTGAATCTTAGATCATCCTTTTCTTTGAAGCATGAGGCCCAGTCGTGGCCGAATTAAGCATGGGTTCGAATCTGCTTAGAGAAGTTAGGTAAGTTTTCTCTTCTCTCCTTTCTTAGCTTCTCTGGGCCACAGGACTTTTATCTGTGCAGAGAACATCTGGCAAAAGAGAAGGGAAATTTTGCTTCCCACTGTGAAAAGAACTATAGCCATCCTTCAATATCTTGTCCAGGATGAATTCCAGGATCCCTACGGAAACTAAAATCTGTGGATACTCAAGCCCCTTAGGAAAAATGTGGTCCTGCTTGTATATAACTTCTGTAATCCTTCTGTATACTTTAACACCCCCCGTCGCTTTTTTTTTTTAGATTATTTATGAAACATAAAACTGTGCAAAGAGTTGCTATATCCTATTGGTTAGAGAATAGTGACAAGAAAAAGTCCATCCACGTTCAGAGCAGACACACTTTTGGTTGTTGTTCAGTGCTTTCTATTCATGAGTAATGGAATCCACAGGCGGGGAGGGAGGAATGCAGGGGAGTGTATAATTTTGCATAAGGATCCCAGAAGACTTTTGGGGTGAAAAGAACTACAGCTATGCTTTGCTCCCTGTAATTCCAGTTTTCCTGTGATGCTAAGTTAACAAACTTAGCAGAGCGGACGTAGCACAATCCAGGTACCGCAAGAGGTCCTGTGACTTCCTAAGATAGGGCGCTGAGGGGCATGTGGAGGAGTTTGTAGGCTGGTGGAAGGACGCACGCTTTTGCCTCGAAAGAATCTTTGCATGTGAACCACTGGGAGGGGCTGTGAGGCCTGGAGGTAGAGCCTGGAAAGCCGGGACTCCGAGTCCCTTCGGCCCAACTTTACTATAGGAAAGAGGACGGCAAGTCCACTTTTTTGGCAGAGCATGAGGTTGGGGAGCTTGGTGGCAGAGCTATAAGCCAGGATTCAGCCAGCTTGAGGCCCTCCAGAAGTGGCAGGGAAGCCCTTCGGCCGCCTCAGCTGCTGGACGAGTGGCCTCCATGAGTCGCCTCCTGAAGTACCCCAGCAGCACCGCGTAACTCTGGGGTACACCCTTCCAGTACCTCAGCCTTCCAGTGGAACTTCAGAGTCACAGCTCCAGAAAACCAAGAGGTGTGGGCCGTTGGACATTTAGACATCAGCAGGAAACCCTGAGAGGTGATGGTGGTAGAAAGCGACAAGTGGAGGCCAGAGTCATACGCCGTGGGACCCTTGAACTTCCACAAAGAACCACAATTTTTCAACAAAACAGAAATAGCCCCATTTGTTGTTGTAAAGAACATATGATAAAAGCGAATACAATCCCTAAAGTTCCCAGGGCTAGGGAGCTGCATCGGTAGTCGAAATGTTTGTCTGGCAAGCCCAAAGGCCTGGGTTTGACCCCTAGTACCACATGTCATGCTGGGTCCACCCTGAGCCGGCTGAAATCGGGCATGGTGCCGCATGCCTGTAATCCCAGCACTGAGGAGGTTGAGGTGGGAGGATCACTATGAGTTCAAGTTGCATAGTGAGACCCTATAAGAAATAAATAAATAAATAAAAGAAGGGTCTACAGGGTGCTCAGGGTCTCACTACTAGATCAGACTCATAGTGATCTGCCTGTTTACAGCCTCACAAGAGCTGGGAGTACAGGCACGTGCCACCACACCCAGTGTCAACTGCAGTCTCAGTGCTCCCTGGGGATCCAACCTCCAGCCCCTGTGCCTGCTTGCAGGTGCTTTAATCCACTGAGCTGTTTAGCTGTCTCTAAACTTTGTCTTCCTTATAGGGGAAAGCATGAATTTTGGAGTCAGGCATACCTGAGTTTTAAAACTTCATTGTCCTTTTCTCTTATTTGTGACCTTGAACCCGTCTCTTGACCTTTCTGAGACTTTTTATTATCAGCTAAATGGTTTAAAAAGAGTTTTTCACTAGTTTAGCAAGACCGACGTTATAAGAAGTGATAACACTGTGAGTCCTTTTCCTAAAGCTTTTTCTTATCTTCTCGTTCCTATTTAAAAAAGAAATTCCAGGTCATTTTTGAGTTCCAACTTCCAGGGGAATTTCAGCTGCGTTCCTCTCTCGTTTTCCTGAGTGGCATACTCCTTAACAAGGACTCTTTGGAGCCACCTCTATTTCCTAGACTGAAATTCCCCAAATCTCCTTTAATAAACACCCAAGAAACCATAATTGTTTTCTTTCTTTATCTAGGGGCAACATAACTGTTTGTTAATGTTGAAATGTTTCCATCTGCAGCCCATGAAGCTGCCTGGGTTTTTCCATCTTTTTTTTTTTTTTCAGTCTTTTTTGAGACAGGGTCTCACTGTGCAGCTCAGCCTGTCCTTGAGCTCACTGTGTAGCCTAGGCTGGTCTCGAACTCGCAACAATCCTCCTGCCTCAGCCTCCTGAGTGCTGGAATTATAGGCGTGTGCCACCATGCCCAGCTTGGGTCTTTCCATCTTAGTGGCAAAAGTAGATACTGTCTTCCAAGACCTAAGACAGTTAGCCATCCCACAGGGGCCTCCGAGTTCTTACCCTATGCCTCAGTCCATCGTAGCCAGGGGACAAGAGCCGAGAGCCCCAGCCTGAGTCCATCTCAGTGTCTCTGTGCTCAGGAGCCTCCTGGAATGGAGAACCTCCCTCCGATCAGGGCCCCATGGTGCTAGGAGATGCACCCTGACCCGTGAACTCTCGCTCGCGGCTATTGCTAGGCGGTGGTAGGGCTTCACACAGCGCTCCTACCGATGGGCCAGACTCATTACCTGGCCAGTGTGTCATTGGCATGGGTGGAATTCAACCTCCTTTGTGTCAGTTCCGGTCCAAATGTAGATCCACTGAGGTAGTGTAAGTTACTGACGCAGGCAAGAAGTCTTTGATTTTGTCATTGACTCTGCAGGAGAATTTTCTGAGTATTCAAAGAAAAAATGTATAGGACGTGTTAGAATGACACTGTCATGGAGGACAACGCCACCCTGCCCTGTATGGTGAATAATTTCATTATCTTGCTCTACGATCTCAATCCCTTTTAAATACACAGAGCTCAAGTATATCGTAAAGGACAAATTCACACACACAAATCAGGCAAAATATCTGTCTGCTTTCCTTAATCTATTCTTTTCTTAAATTAATTTATAGACATCTTTATTCCCATATACAAACTATAGGACAGCCATCCCAACAAACACATACATAGTCACACAGCACTCAGCTCCACTTACAGTTTAATCTGCCCCTCATTTAGCCACACCCCCCAGTGCTTTCCAGGTGAGTCACTTTCCTTACTTTCTATATTTGAATCTTTATTTCCCCAATCCTAACTCTAGTTGCTGCAGAGTCTGACTGTGCAGCTCGGACTTGTGGCGATGCCCCTGCTGTCAGCCTGGGCGCCACTGCGCCTGTACTCTGGCAGGCTCAGCTCTCCCTGGGGGTGAGGCTGGTGTGGCACATGGTGACAGGATTGGAGCTGCGGTCCCTGTGCTTGCCTAAGCTTTCCTAGGCAGGCGCTTTAGTCTGCTGAGCTAACTCGAAGGCCCCTCTAACCCTAGATACTTTTAAAGTATGTTAAGTTTCTGAAAGCTTTAAAACATTTTTTTTTTGTTGTTAGATCCAGCTGTACTAAGAGTAAAACTAAAACCGAAGGCTGTCGTTGCCCCCAGCCCTCCCACGGCACATCATGCCACACAATCTGGGGTATGTGTGACGTGTGTGGTGTGCTGGGAGCTCCATATAAATGTTAGAACTTTCTGGAACAGGAAGTTCAACTTGCTTTGCAAGGAATTAGAGAAGGTTGTCCTGCTAACACAGCGGCATATGGCCAAGGCCCATGCCCTGTACAGATCATTCTAGAGTGCCTGTGATCATCAAGCTGAGCTCACTTAGGAGACCACAGAGAGAACCAAATGCAGCCTGCCACTTTCGCAAGGGGAATCGGAGCAGTGCTACCCAACTAGCGCTGCTTAGTGGATCCTCTCGTGTGCCAGGAGATCTCCTCTTCTGGCTCTCAGGAAGGCAGATAGGGATCATTGGGGGACAGAATCAGTAATTTAAAAGACAGCCGTGGGCAAAGGGAATGCACTGAGCTCACTAGATTACAGGAGATGATGATTAATATTAATATCTGTGTTTGAGTTGAAGAATTCCTCCGGGGACAAGGTGGGCTGGGCAGATATGTCTTGGCAGTGGTGCGTGTGACAAAGTCTTTTGGGTCCAAAAGGTGACACAGTGGTAGCATAAACTACATGTGTCTGCCTGAATGTTTGTTTTTCAGTTGCGAAACTTTTGAATCATCATGACGAGCAAAGCCCAAGCCTGATTTTTTTTTTTTTTTTTTTTTGCATATGATAGTTAAATATGAATCTGGGTAATTTAGCCTGAGTGTTGGTGGCTCGGTATGTGCGACAGGGCTGTATTTGGAGGCCCGTTCCGGCCCGTCTGTTAATGAAAGATGGGAAAGCGTGCCGGAGCTGGCTGTGCGCCTCTCCAAACCTTTGCTGTGCTTGGTTTTGAAAACAGAACTTGCTCTATAGTTCAGGTAGGCCTTGCGCTGGCTGAACCCCGGGCTGGCCTCAGACTCACCTCACGGCGATGCTCCTGCCCAGTCTCCCGAGCACTGGGTTCCCTGGGTGTGTCCGGGCCTCTCCTCCTGTCTCTGACTTCAGACTTCCTGCTGTAATGCTGGTGCCAGCCAGAGTCCAACTCTTCACACATGTGCAGACAGCAAATATGGCCAAGTGGCAAGTACTCCAGGGAGCACCGTATCCCTCTGGGAAGGCAGTGGCTAAACTTGTCTCAGTAGGTCCATACCAAAAAATGGATACCTTTATGAGAACTCCAGTATATCCAACGGCCAAAGGGACTTAGGCTGGGCTTGCTTCCCTGTCCCCTTCGCCAGGCCTACCCTGCTCCCGTAGAAGGCTCTGCGGGCAGCTTTGCAGTACCCCACAACACCATGGGATTTAAAGCTTCGGAAAAGCAATCCTTTTAGCTGGCACCATGATTGTGTTCTTTTAGCTCTCATTTTCCTTTTCTTAGATCTAGAAATGCAGCCCTACAGTAGTGGGCTTTCCCTGCTTTATGAGATTGTTGTCAAATGGAATACCAAAGGCACCGTGGGAGAGCCTTGGGAATCTGACTCCTAGCAATGCAAGAAGGAATGTGCCTAGCAAGCAGTGAGCGTCCTTACTTTCTAAATACTCCCGATGGAGTGGGGTTTGCTCTTGTTGCGATTCAGGGCCAGTTCTGTGTTAGCCATAAGTGTATAGGTTAGGAGCATATTCTAAGTCTTTCCATGAATATATTTCCTTTCCTTTCCCTTGTAGACTAAGAACTTGATGCTCTGAGTGAATAAGACAGAGTGTAGCACCTTAGGCTTGGAGGGCAGCAGCTATGCGAAGGGCCTTCGGAGAGGCTCCAACAAGAGGAGGCATTAACAGGGGACATGTCCTCCACAAGGGGACATGCCATCCCTTGCTTTTAGGCTCTGTACAGCCTCTTCACTTAGGGTCCTAAAAGCCTCAGCAACCCCCTGACCTCAGGAGGTCCCCCTAGGCTGAGGCAGTGCACAGTGACCCAGGCACCGTGTGAGAAATATTCCTACGGGCCTTGGTGTTTCCAGGATTTCTGAACATCCATAATCAGAAAGAAAGGAACGCAGGCCATGCGGCTGCTGTGAACTTGTCAAATCATGCTGACTTTTGGTCACAGACTCTGGACTGACTTTTCTTCTCAATGTGATTTTTCACACGTATATTTTGATTTGAATACTTTGATCAGAATTCCCCTGGGCTGTGAACCTTGATTCCTCTTAATTTCACCCTTCCCATTCCTCCCCTCCCCACTCCCCTTTTTGTTTCTGGTACCGGGGATTGAACTCAGTAATGCTGCACTGTCTCCCTGGCCCCTTCCGCCGAATTACAAAAAGTTCTCTTTCTCTCTGGAGTCTTCTCATCCTCTCACCTCTTTTGCCTTCCTCCTGAGATTCCCCTTCAGTGAGGTCCTCTTCAGAGGCCGGGCTGGAGGCCCGGCCGTCGGGACCACTGGCCTTATCTCTCCCTGCACTCCTTCCTGTCCCTTCCCTGGCCAGCCTGCCCCGCTCGCTCTGCCTTTCACCCTGGAGCTGGCTCTGGCCTCAGCCTCCGCTGCCCTGAGCTTCTCCTCTGTTCCAGGCCTCTCCTGATCAGTGCCGCCCCAGGCTGGCTCCTTCCTCTGCCCCATTCCTTCTTGGTCTCCCACTCTTTAACCTGTTAGGTTGTCCTATTTTAGCAGGGGTTAAATGTCTATGTCTTGCCTTCTACTTGTGTCTTTTCTCTTAAATTGTCCAAAGTAAAAGTTTTGAAAACTACATTGGCATTAGAAACACATCACCTTACGGGCACTAAGCACGCATCACAGGACTGGAGGTACAGTGTCATATTGGGCCTCCTTATAACATGAAGCAGTGAATACTGATGCTGGCCTCTGGGATGGAGCCAGCAGGTGCGTGGTGCCAGAGATCCAACCCCGGTCCTTGCACTTGCCTATGCAGGAGCTTAGTTTGCTCAACTATCTCTCTGGACCTCAAAGTTGCTTTTTAAAGTAAAATGTTCAGGGCTTCTAAAATGTATGTGCTTTGGTGATAGCTTTCCTTGGTGTCATCTGGAGATTGTATCTTTCTACAATGTCTCAGGATGAAGTTTTTTTTTTCTACAGGTTGCATAAAAGACTTTTGTCTGAGACGTTGGGTAGACCACACCTTTATAGATGTCTTCCTAGAAAAGTGTGATTTGTGCATTCTTTGTAACTCCAGGATGGGAGGATGTGGTCTCAAAGGAACGCCTGTCTTTGATAACTTTTACAGAAAAGCACTCATTTTCTCGGAGCCAGAGTGCCCATAATTGGGAAGGAAAATGATTCATAGGATTGCAAAGTGAAGTGTGAAACACATTTACCTCTTCCTGACACTGACAGCAACCGGCCCTATAGAGGTGAACTGTCCAAGCCTGTCCCGTAGCCTCTGGCTGAATCTTGAGACACACCCAAGCATGCAAGCCACAAGCTGAATATTCCAGAAACTTGTCTATGATAAGAGACTGGCCCATCTAGTACCTGCCAGCCACGTCAGGGGAGGAATACAACAATCTGTTTGAAAAGAAAAGATGTTCCATTAAGCAAACCCCCAACATAAAGACATCACACACTGCATGGCGTCAACTTGCACCTGTTATCATTTTTACGAAAAGAGAGAGGAAGGGAGGGAGGGAGAGAGGGGGAGGAGAGAGAGAGCTATACAAGTCACAATCTAGAATCCAGTCAAAATATTTAGGGGTACTGTGAAACAAAATCAAAATCAAACTCTTGCCTCCTTCTAAGGCTCTCAGTGGGGCTTCGTTTCTGATATGGAGAAGTATGGCTCCCAACTTGTTAGATATAAGAGTGCTGCATTCGTCACAAAGCAAAAGAGGAAGTCCGAAGAGCTTTATTGGGCAAAGGAAGAAGAATTCTTGGATTTCCAGGAAGGGTCTCAAGTGGGGTGGTCTCCAACGCTCTTTGTTAGGGGTCATTCATACAGCAAAATCAGAGTATCAGGGCCTGCTAGATAGCTCAGTGGACTAAAGTGTCTGCTTAGCACATACAGGGACTCAGGTTGGACCCCCAGCATGCTGTGCGGGGTCCCCTACCCCAGGGCACTCTGAGAGGGTGAAGAGACTGAGCGTGGTGGCGTGCCTCTGTAACCCCAGCGCTCGCGAGGCTGAAAACAGGAGAATCACGCTGAGTCCGATCTGTGCAGTGAGACTCTGTAGACCCTGTGCTAAATACATCAACCAGTCGCTCGCAACATGGGCAAAACTTGGGTCAAGCTCCAGTCAGTCTGTAGGCCTGCAAGAGCTGTGGGGCCACTGCTGACCCAACGGGGAAAGGAGTAGCGAGTGCAGATGGAAAGAAGAGGAATTGCCAGAGTGGGGGAGGGCGGGTCCCGACGCGCGTGTGTGGCCCACACCTCTCTGGGCCCACTGGGCCTGGCGGTGCTAAGTGTGCAATCTCAAGTCGTTTACCTGGAAGGCTTGGCGATCGGGGCCCACGACCAGGCCTGGCTCTCCTCGCCAGCCGCTAATTGGGCGTTTTTATTCTTGTGTGTTCACTTTCTTAATTCCTCTATGACTGCATATTAATTTCTATCTAAGCCATCTGAAGTACTTTCAGTATACTGTGTCATTTTGTAGTGTATTTGGGGGAAAAAAAAAAAAAAAAAAAACCCTTTTGCTCAAAAACCCTGGATTTATCAGGTTAACTTTTCCAATCTGGTGACCTGACACCTAGTGTTCATGTTCAGTACTGCTAGATAATTCACATAGGAAACCCGTATAGTCTCCGTTTTTATTCTATTGAGTTACTCTGCAGAATTTATGCCATATATTCAGTCTACAATTCGATCTTAGGATAGATTTGTCGGATCTACTGAAGTTTCAAATGCCGAGGGCACTCAAAGTCAGGAAGCTGGGCTCCCGCTGCGGTTCAGCTGAAGCTGCTGTGTGGTTCCTCATGTGTTTTATTATGCAAGTCTCAGCATCTTCCCTGGTAAAAAGAGAGTGACAGAATATTTGACTTCTCTTTAGGACTTTTCAACTGAGACCAACAGTGAGGGATTCCTTCCTTCTCTCTCTCTCTCTCTCTCTCTATCTCTCTCTCTCTCTCTCTCTCTCTCTCTCTCTCTCAGACAGGTCTTGCTATGTAGTCAGGGCTAGGGTCAAGCTGGCCTTGAAGTCACAGCAATCTCCTGCCTCACCCTCCCGTGTATTGGGATTGTAGGTGTGTGTCACCATGCCTGGCCAACAGTGAGCTTTGTAAGAAATAGCATTATATATCAACTCTATGTTGAAGTTCGGAATATGTTTATCATTAAACTAGAAAATAAGCAGCTGGGCGTGGTGGCTCACGCCTGTAATCCCAACACTTGGGAGGCTGAGGCAGGAGGATTGGTGCGAGTTCGAGACCAGCCTGGACTACAAAAGTGAGCTCAAGGCCAGCCTGAACTTCATATAGAGACCCTGCCTCAAAAAGACAAAAAAAAAAAAAAAAAAAAAAAAAAAAAAAAAAAAAAAAAAAAAA
>PVJA010008775.1:0-63123 GCA_004027025.1 Myocastor coypus
TTCAAAGACAGGGTCTGTGAGACTCTGATAAAGGGAAAAATCTCTCAAAAAGAAGTGAAATGGCAACCGTGTACAAAAGCTGTTCTTTTTGCTTTTTGTGGCACTGCGGTTCAAACTCACAACCTTGCACTTGGCAGGCAGGCCCTTCTGCCACGAAGCTATCTCCCCAGCCCCAAAAGCTGTTCAACAGTCACATAAAATGGAAAAAGACATACAAACGCCTATTTGATTATCTGAAAAATTCCTTGGTTAAGAAACATATATTTTGCCATTTGTGGTTCTTAGTCTTTCTATTTCAGCTCTTGACTTTAGCCTGTTCCAGGCACACAGAGCTTCTGCGTGGAGTTTGCATGCACTGGGAGCCTTCCTAGTCTCTAACGACCTTCACCCTGACCTCATTCCACTAAACCCATTCTGTGAGCAACCGAGAACTGCTTCGTTGGTGGAGTCCCAATCTCCAGCAGTCTACTCTGCACATGAGCTTTTCTTTTCCAATTCTTTTTGCCACACAACACTGACACTTGGAATTCACATAGCTTAGATCTCTCTTTAATGTTGCTATGGGTTGTGCTCCCATAATAGCCCACACCAACAACCTTCTCCTGTCTCATAAAACTATAACCTCATATTCACTTAATCTTTTGCCTTCTCCGTTTCTATAATCAAATCATTGCACCCTTGGGGTAGGGGGGAAGCTGTGGACACCATAACAACTTTGTAGTTTTAAATCTTTAAAGGGACTTTGAATTGCACATAAATCTTGTATAGCTTTGCTGTCTTTGTATAAGGAGATCACTTCTCACACATGCACTTTAAAGAGAAAGGAGAAACGATGAGCAACAAAGCTTCTGCATAACCAAGGAAGAAATCAGCAGGTGAAGAGATGGCCAACAAAATGGGAGAAGGCATTCTGGAACTGCTCCTCAGCCAGGGATTAGTATCTAGAATACATAAGGCCTTCAACGTAAAAATAATGTTAAAAATAATAGGAGCAATTTTTTTTAAATAGGCAGATAACTTAAATAGATGTTTCTGAAAAGAAGAAATGTAAATGTCCAGGAGATATATGAAACAATATTTATATCACTAATCAGCAGGAAACTGCAAATTGAAACCCTAAAGACATATCATCAGACCCCTGTTAGAATAATATGGAAAAGACAATAAATAACAAATGCTCCTGAGGACATAGAGAGAGGTGAACACATACACTGTGGGTGGAAACATAAATCAGTGCAGACATCATGGAACGCTGTACAGAGGTTCTTCAAGAAGCTAAGAATAGAACTACTGTAAGATCCAGTCATCTCACTGCTGGCTGGGGATCCAAAGAAAATGAAATCATTATATCAAAGATATATCTGCCTCCTAATGTTCATTGCAACACTATTCAACCACCGAGACACAAAATCAAGCAAGATGTGTGACAACAGGCAAGTGAATTTTTAAAATTTGGTATATATATATATATATATATATATATATATATATATATATATAATTTATTTAGCCATAAAAAAGAATGAAATAGGGTTATGTGTACAAATTGACAGGACAGGAGGACATCATGTGAACTGCAGTAACTCACACACCATAAGACAAATACAACATGTTCTCCCTCATTTGAAGAAACTAAAAACATTGTTCTGATAGAAGAAAAGGGTAAAACAGCAGTGACTGCAACTAGGCAGGCACAAAGAAGGCAAACAGAGATCAGATAACAGTTAAGAATGACAAAGCAGTTAGATCCCTACTGTACAGCAGGAAAATTTTAAGTCTACAACAACTGTAATTTATTTCAAAATACATAGAAGACTCCAAGGCTCTAAAGTAGAATGATAAATTCTAGGGCCATGGGTTGGAACGCAAATACAGACTACCTTGATTAGACCTTTATACACTGTACACATGTATTAAATTTCTTTAATGTAATATTTCAATAAAAAGATGGCTTATCTTTTATTTATTTATTTTGTGTGTGGGATTGGGATTCGAACTCACGACTTTGCACTTGCCAGGAAGGCCCTTGTGCCACGGAACTATCTCCCCAGCCCTGAGATAGTTTATCTTTTAGAAGATTATAAAATCTCTTTGTCTTTAAACTTATCTGTATCAGAGTATGACAAAACATTTTTGTTGCATTTCTGCTTTTTGCGACAAGGCCTCACTGTGTAATTTAGGTTTGCCTTAAACTTGTTTTGTGCCCCTGGCTGGCCTCAGCTTGTCACCCTCCTGTCTCAGCCTCCCTAGTGCTGGGATTGTAGGCATGTGTCACCACACCTCACTGACAATAGATTTTGTCTAAATAATAGAACTTTAATGGTTCATAGTAAAAACACAATAGTCTACCTACATCTCAGAGAGACAATCAAACCTATAAAATCATATTTCTTTGTCTCCAAGAAGCATTTTTCAGAGACGTAGTTATACCATGGTTCTGGTCACCAGGTAAGGAAGGCAGTCAAGCATCAAGCCATCTGAGGTTGTTTATCAGGGTAAAGAGAAGACAAAGATGGGAGATGATGGCAGCATTTATAAATTAGAACAACCATCTATGCAGGCTTGTGGGCTCCAGTAAATGGAGCCAGGACACATGAAATATTTCCTTCAGTGAACACTAATGAACAGTGAAGCACAGTGCAAGCACCAGTGTGGCTGAATCACAGTAAAGGGCCACCAGACACAGGTCCCCAGAGGCTCTCTGTACCTCCCAGATGTGTTCTTTTCTGCCTGCAGGATTTTACTGGCTTATTATTCTGCAGTTTGGTTGAATTGTGCAACAGTTTATTGAATAGAGGTTCTGTTGTTGCTATTGCTGTGCTCACTCGTTTCCTAGTCCTCCAGCTGAATTCACCTCCTGCAGAGCAGCTAAAACTATTTGCACAGCACTTGCTCCAGCACATCGCAATATCTCTTCAGAACACCAGGTTCTGAAATGTTTTGAAGTCCTGCCAGCTGAGGCAGCAGTCACTGCTGTCACCTCCTTTCAGTACTTTCATTCTCTCCCTGCCCTGGGAAGCATCCCAGAAGAGGTGAAGGCCACCTCTTTTAGAAGTTAAATCAACGTCATGCCCTCTTGTATACCAGAGCCACAAAACGGAAGGCAACCCTCACTCAGCTGCTGTTCCAGTATGCATGTTGTCAATAGCTTTGCCCAGCTAGGAACTCAGGGAAAGCCTAGTTGTATCCCAACTTTTACCACATCAGAGACTATATTCCTCACTCAACAATCCTGTTCTAAGACCAGAGAGACAGCTCAGCAGACTAAGTGCTTGTGCTTGGGTAAGTGAGGGGCCAAGGATCAATCCCTGGCACTGCTCATGGCACTGGCCCAGTGCGTGGGCTCACTGAGCCTGCAATGGAATTGGAGCATGGTGGCACACGCCTGTAATCCTAGCACTCAGGAGGCAGAAAACAGGAGGATTACTATAAGTCTAAGCTGCACAGTGAGACCCTGCACTAAAAAAAATCCTCTTCTATTCTGTTACAGAAGGAAGACATGAATGAAAATACTTTAGATGCAGATAAAACCAAAGCTAAATAGTAAATATTCTCTACAATCCCTTGCAACAGATGGAAGAGAATGATGATAAAATGAGAGGAAAAGTAAAAGCATTCATTAGACTAAGAATAAGCAAGGTATCAAATGGATTGATTTTGGTTTGGCTTCCTTTCTGACACTTGTAAATCCATGGAGAGATTTGTATTCCATGAAATGAGAAGACCTTATACGGTCCTTGTAGATGGGCTTGTGTACCTGTGTGTATGTGCATGTGTGACAGAAGCATGACAACATAGGAGAAGCATAAAAGATATTTTCCCTAAAAGGTCAAGTGGTAATGATGCTAAGCAAGTAAAGATAACACTTGATTTCTTTGTTGATTTACTTTGACCTTTTAGGAAATCTTAGATTATTTCTTCAGCTTCCACTCCAAGGGTCCATACTACAGGAGCTGTACCAACAAATTTGAGAAGAAAATCATGGCAGAAATTTAGGTTGAAATATATGGATTGTAATCACCTTGAGGGAGAAATTATTCCATTTAATATTTAAATAGTCTAGAGGGCCTCACCAAAGATCAGGTACTTATCATTGTTTTTAATAATATGTTTATAGGGACCAGCAAGATAGCTCAGCTGTCTAAAGTGCTTGCTTAGGCAAGCACAGGCAAGTGCAGGAATTGCAGGGTGGGCTGAGCAGGCCATAAAATATATATATATATATATATATATATATGTGTGTGTGTGTGTGTGTGTGTGTGTGTGTGTGTGTGTTTATTCAATTCAGAAAGATCTCATTTCTACACAAAAACAACAGGAAATTTCAAATTGTTTTGGATGAAATTCGTAGTTCTTAAAGGGGTTTTGACTATTCCCCTCTTAACGTGTATATGTAATGAAATTATTGGTGATTTGGAGTAGAAATATGAATCATCAACTAGTCCAGAAATAATACTTAAATCATATGCAGTTAAAGGATCTTTAGCCTGCAGCTGTGAAGTCTGAGTCATGTTGGTTAAGAACTGAGAGAGTCGGGGTATCCAGGCGTTACTTGGATTTACCACTAAGCATAAGGGGCAAGCTCTCTTTCTACAAATCACTTGAAAACAACCAGAGCATAGTTGTTGAAATGCTATCTTAGAAACAATTAAACAGAGCAGCTCATTAGTAGAGCCTCCATTCCAAATGAAAGACTTCTCCACCCTATGGCCTGCTGGTGATCCAAGGGACTAGATCTGTAAAGGCTGATGCAAGCTTCATGTCAGGGTAGCCATGATGGGAAGAAATGCTTCATGGGCCAGGATGCTGGTCATCATACCAAGCAGGCCTTCCAGAAGCACCTTCTTCTCAGATGCTACACTGGAAAACACCGTTCTTCCCACTTTGTCCAGTAGTGAGGGAAACTGTGACTGGAGCTCATCTACTTGTTCATTCTTCCTTGTGAGCCATAAGTATTTTTTGAGAGCCTGTCAGAAGTAAGACTCTGTTCCCAGGACTGATGCTACAGTTGAGTGTAAGACTCTAAAGAAAATAAAGTTTCCCTACACTTAAAATGTTATCATAAGTAAGAAAAGGATAAGCAATTAACCATCAAGAAATCAATTAATTGCTTAGTTGTAGGTGGACAAGTTTTAGAAAGGCACAGTGGAACTAAAATCTCAACTCCTGACTTAGTCTGAGGGATCTGTAAAGGGCTTTCTGATGACACAGTGTTATGCTTCAGATCTGAAGTATGGTAGGAATTTGGAATTTATCTGAGCTGTTGGTCTCAGAGAGAACAAAGAATAACTTGCTCTGATTACTCCCTGTAAAATTTGCTCTTTTGAGGTAGTGAAAAATATTCTAGATTAATAGGTAAGTAATAGCTTAATAGTGTTAGGCGCTCAATGGCCTTTGTGCAATGCCAACCAATAATTTCCTTGGTTCTGTCTCCTTTCTGTAATGGCGGGGAAGTAAGAAGGCAAGGGGAGAGAGAGAATTATTTCAATTCTAATTTTCAACATCTGTGAAATAATATTTTTTTTATTTTATTAGTACTGGGACTGAACACAAGGTCACAACATGAGGTAGGCCCATGCAATAGCTCCACCTATCCATCTAATTCTCCATTTATTTATTCATTTATTTAGAGGTAGGGTGTTGTTAAATTGTCCAGGCTGGTCTTGAACTTACAATCCTCCTGTTTCAGTTTCCTGAGAGGCTGTAAAGAGGTACACTATGAAATCCTGCTTAATAGTTACATCTTAATTTAGGTAAATATGTAAAACATGATAGCATCAGCAGGCAGGCCCGAACAGCCATCCAAAGCCTGACTGCTCTTTGAGTGAGCTGCCGTGTGGTAGCACGTTGGTTGTTCAGCTAGGCCGAGGTGGAGCCACTGACAAGCCTTGGCTCACCTAGACCTGCAAGTAGGCATCGAGGGTAGAAGAACCTGAAAAGGCAGTCTGGATTAACCTCGTCTTCAAGGAGAACCATGACCGATTCAGGGAGGGACTCACACCTTTGTTTAGCAAGGACAATCAGGATAAATTCACCCACCTTAGCACTGGAGGCTGTGTGCACTCTGAGGCAGAACAACAGGGCTTTGGATTTTGACATCACGCTGCTTGGACTGTGCTGCCTCCAGCATGGCGGTGTGGTGGTTGTGTGCTAGCTTCTTCTAACTTAAATGTGCTCCTCCGTAAAATGGGGATAATAATAGTGAATCACAGGGTGACTGCAAAGACAAACAACACTGTACATGTTAAAGTCATGAAGCGATTGCTAGTGTTTGGCTTTTATTTGTTATTACTATTAGCATTACTTTTATTGGCAGTTCAGCCAAGATTTCCTTGAACTTCTTAAAATTAAGGCCTCTGGGTTTTGCACCTATCCACCTCCCCCACTTCCCATATTATTTTCACACCCCCCCCCCGCCCCAGAGTTTGGATCTACATTGCATCTATCAGTGTAGCTATCAGTGACATCTCTGCATGGGTCATTGTCACATCTTCTGTATTTTGAAATACTCTAGCCCACTTTATCAGTATTATCACTTTATCATTTGAAGTGTTCTCTACAAATGTCTTTCAAGGAACTAGGCTGAGATTTTAGATTACAGAGGACCTAACATTAGTGTGTTTCTTGTTTGTTTGTTTGTTTGTTTTGTTTTGTTTTTTGTCTTTTTGAGACAGGGTCTCGCTATGCAGTTTAGACTGGTCTCGAGCTCACTGTTGTAGCTCAGGCTGATCTCAAACTCACACTGATCCTCCTGCCTCAGCCTCCCAAGTGCCGGGATTATAGCGTTTGATGTATATTCCCTAAAAGAATGCTTCAGTTCTTATGTTGAGATCCTATGCTTGACTACATAGGATCTTCATTTGAATTTGCTATGCAAGACCTATGAGCACAGCATCCTGCAGCTATGAAATCATCTTATCTGAGATAGTTTGAGCTGAGAGAATATCATTTTTCTGATTCCTTGACACTGGGGATTTTGTCTAATGTTAAGGAGTTGTAGATTCTGATAATTTACAAAACTAAAGTAGGCAAAAGAAAATAAGCTCTTACTTTGATGAATAAGGTCTTAGCATAAATACAGAGCTCGTGCCTTACGTACAACACAGAATTACACAGAGGGCATCACTGGTGCACTGGCCCTTCACAGCAGCAGATAAGCATCTGTGGCTGGTAAATGACTGGAGAGGGCTCCCTGAGATTCAACAGAGAAGACAGATCCTGAGCTTTATTCTACTGGGTACCACTGTTTCAGAAATTTGCAAAAGTAGTGAGACTCTCCACACCTCCAGTGGTGGAATCATGTCCACATTTCTTCCGTTAGTAGTATTTAATGATCACTTCCTCCACCCCAGTGCCTGTTTGTAGGTACTATGGGTATTGCAGTAAACACAGCAAACTATGCCTCAGAAAACTACCTTACAATTTGGTAGTTTCACCAAGTAAATAAGTATCCTTTACTTGTACATGAAGTAGTCATTCTAGTAAAGGGAATGATCCTTCTTACCTCCACAAGTGTCTTGTCAGAACAAGAAGATCATAAAGAGCTGGCTGTGAAGATGTTGCCACCTTGTATGACGGAAAGCAAAGTATTCCAAAAGGCCTGTAGGAATCTCAAACTCAGGTCTCCTAGATCTTTCTATATGCTAATGGAGCCTATTCCATGCTGTTTGTCATGCCTCTTGGTGATATATTTGTATGCAAACTGGAATAAGAAATTTATCACAATGTTTGTCATCTACTTATTTTATCAGGAAGCTATTATACTTAAAAATTAAAATTTTGACCACCAGTAATAGGATAACTCTTTCTAGGATTTTATTGTATGAATATTTTCTACTCTGTTACATTCATTTTATATTCAAGATACTTTATATTTCCTAACACATAAATGGCATTCTAATATAGAGGTTGGGTTTTTTCAAGGACAATTGATTTTGAACTTTAAATTTTTTCTTTGTTATGGATATTACATTTATGCCATGAAACCATGAATTCAAAAACCATTTACAATAAGGTTAAAGGTGAGTTGAGGGGCAATTGAATTATGATTACATGAAAACATAAAAATTGCTCAACTACTTCCTCTTACAAAATTAAAGTACACCACATTATTGCAATATAAAAACAGTACTAAAGTTTACTTTCAGTTCTTCTGATTATCTTTTCCTCTGAAGGTCAAAATTAAAATTCCAGTGCTTCTATCATAAGTTGAAGACTTTATAAGGACAAAAGTCATAAAATACTAAAACAAAAATGACAAAATCCTTAAATCAAGTAATTTTACACATTCAAAAGTCCAGCAGAGTCATTATCAAGTATGTGGGAAAACTACTTTCCTTTTTCCCTTATACAAGAGCTATTTGGTCTTATCCTAATTTAATTACTATATTACCTAAGGCAAGCAGAGAAGCTCAGCAAAGCGAAAGGAAATTAAAAGGGCAATGGGCAGCAGAGTGGCAGAGTGCCCCAAAGAGCTTTCTCCTCAGAAGACAAATAAACTCAGTTAAATATTTCAGATGAGCCATTTGAAATTTAAAGCAAGGGCAAAAAAATCATACGGTGTGGGTTCCCAAAACTAGTAAATTTTTAAAAACATGATTCTTCTAATGTTATTTTAGGTCAAAAAACTCTCTGATGTCTAAGGAATCTATCATATTCTTTGCTTCTTTCCACTAAACCAGGGATTTTTTCATCTATATACTGTCTGCACTCAGCTGTCTGAAATAGGCTGTGTAGTTTTAAAATTACTAGTTGCACTTCTTGAAGTCATAATTTTTTAAAATACCTAATTGTTCACCTATTTTCAATACATTTCTTTAGACTGAAAACTATTGTTTCAAGTAAGCTAACAAGTTATGAGAACCACTTGCAACTTCTGATTAATCCTATTTTCAGCAGACTAGAAATCACATTAGTACTGTATTGCTTTTAGACCTATGAAATTATAAAGATTTATTCACAATTTATATATATGTTTGACATGCATATCTTCTACTTAAAATACTAATTTAATTCATGTTGGCTTCAAAATAACAATGATTCTAAAGCTGCCTAATTGATTGAAATACATTTGCCTCAATATTTTCTTGTTATCAAGATAAATTTCAGGTACTATTTAAATAATAGAAAATAGAAAAATATTAACATAGGAATGTTAAGAAGTGTATTACAAATATGACCCCAAGCTCCTCTGAAATATGAAAAGGCACTGTTACTTTTGTAATTGAGCTTGGATCTATTTAATGTTCCTTTTAATTCGCATCTCATAAATTTTTCTTCTCTTGTGAATTTTAGATTATTTCACAGAATTTAATCTGTGTGTGTGTGTGTGTGTGTGTGTGTGTGTGTGTGTTTTAGGGGAAGAGTCTACAGGGTACTCAGGGTCTCACTACTAGATCAGACTGGTAGTGATCCACCTGTTTACAGCCTCCCAAGAGCTAGAATTATAGGCATGTGCCTCACCGAATTTAATCTTATTGGACAGAAAACCTAGATAAATTACAAATTAATGAGAAAAATATCTATGAAGAAAGTACAAATTAAGTGTCTGACTCAACAGAGTGAAATTTCCAGATTAGGACTCCCAGACTGAACAAATAAAGACACGAGATCACTAGTTTCATTTTAATTTCAGATAAAATGACTAACTTTAAGTCTCAGTATATCCTGTGCAACATCTGCAATATGCTTACACTAAAAAAACTTATGTATCATTTAATCTTTAAATTTAACTGGTGTTTTGAATTTTATCTGACAAGCTTAATAAAGGTGAACTCAGAGGTACTAATACATAATTTGTCATTGTCTTATCTGTTATTGGTCAAATTTCTCCTGGGCAATAAATTCCAGTTTCCTATATTCAAGGGCAAATCCACTCAACGTTGTACTCCTTGAGTTAGGGGTGATGCTCTTACAAGGGACGAGTTAGTAGAAGGGCTTTTTCTGTCCAGGGAATTGAGGGCTGTTCTAGTCACTATGGAACAGCTGATTAGATGGAGAGAGGAAATTCCATGACTCAGGCTGCTCAGCAAATATTGGGAAGTTGGGTTTGAGAGCTAGGGGTCCTCCTCCTATTTATTATATTGCATATAAACAATTATTTTAAAAATCAGGCCTTCAAAATTCAAAGACCCAGTCTAAAAATGGGCATCTGAGATAAATATACATACACTTCACAAATGAAGGGATACAAATGTCAAATGAATATATGAAAAAATATTCAACATCATTGGTCCTTCAAGAGATGCAGATTAAAACAATGCTGAGGGGCTGGGGAGATAGCTCAGTAGAATAAGCACTTGCCTGGCAAGTACAAGGGCCTGAGTTCAATTCCCAGGTCCTGAACAAAAAAAAAAAAAAAAAACTCTGGGATACTATCTCACACCAGAAAGAATAGCTGTAATCAAGTCAACCAATAACAAATGTTGGAGGGGCTGTGGGAAAAAAGGAACTCTATTCCACTGTGGGTATCAGTACAGTCTGGGACCACCATTATGAAAATCAGTATGGAGAGTTCTCAAAAAGCTAGGATTGAGGTCCCATTCAAGTCAGCTATCCCCCCCCAGTTATTTTTCCAAAAGACCTGACATCATCATATCACAGCAATATATGTGCATCCATGTTTATAGCAGCACAATTTGTCATAGCTAAATCTTAGAAACAAACTGCCTATCAGCTGAGAAAAAGATAAGCTACTTTTATGCAATGGAGTATTATTCACTATTTAAAAAAGAAATTTGGGGGCCTTGTAGGTAAATGGAAGCAGCTAGAGACTATATTGGTAAGTGTAATAAATCAGAACTACATGTGCAAACACTACATGGTCTCCCGAGTGTGAAAACCTGAAAGAGTAATTAACATCTAAAACATAGAACAGACACTGTGAAAGGGAAAGAAATTGTTCAACAATAAAGAGAAACTGCAATGAGGAAAAGAACAAATGAAAGAAGGGGAAAAGATATGTTTAGGTATATATGAAGAATATATATTTGGATAATTGTATTGTCAATTTTTGCTGGTCTTTGAAAGGAGCAGTTACTGCTTAAATATTTTTTTTCTTTTTACTCTGATGTTTTTTCCTTTTTTTTTTTTTTTGAGGCAGGGTCTCATTATGTGGTTGAGGCTGGCCTTGAGCTCACTTTTGTAGCCCAGGCTGGTCTCGAACTCGCACCGATCCTCCTGCCTCAGCCTCCCAAGTGCTGGGATTACAGGTGTGAGCCACCACGCCCGGCCTCTGATGTTTTTTCTTGTTTTGAACTTTTCTTATAACTTCTTTGTTATTATTTTGTTTTCTTTAAATGAATCTTACGTGTTTATATCTAATAATCTGAACAGCTAATTTGAAGATAGAGAAACCATTGTTGAATTCCTATTATTTTGTTTAGAGAAATCTGGTATCATTTCTAATGCTGTTTTTTTCTATCACTACTTTGTATCCCTTAAAAAAAATTTAAGAAAAAGAAACTTGGAGCCGGGCGTGGTGGCTCACGCCTGTAATCCCAGCACTCGGGAGGCTGAGGCAGGAGGATTGGTGCGAGTTCGAGACCAGCCTGGGCTACAAAAGTGAGCTCAAAGCCAGCCTGAACTGCATCCCGAGACCCTGTTTCAAAAAAGACAAAAAAGAAAAAGAAACTTGGGGTTCCTCCAAGTGTTACACTGCCCTTTCTCTCCAGTGTGGGAACAATGCGATCACCTCACTGCTGACCTTTCTAAGCACTGCCCCCAACTCAGACTCTCTTAACTGTGATGTCTAAGGATTGCTATGTGGGGTGTTTTACTGTGTGACCCCCAAACTCTACACACTCAGGTTGTAGGAAGCCAACTCAGGCATTTCTGAACACCCTCAGAATGGGAACTGTCGAAGGGTGGCGCATTTGAGTCCTCGTCCATGAAACCACATGAGCAAAACATTAATCGCCATAATTTTTTAAATTATGACGCATTCTAATCTTTCTGGATGAAGTTTTCTTTGTTTGGATGAAGTTTTCAACATTTTGAAGTTATCTTTTTAATAATTTTGTTCTAAGTTTTATCCAAACATCAACTCTACATTCTTTTGAAAAAGAAAAAAGACCTAAATATTACTAGTCAAACTGACAATAAAGAGTAAATACAATATCATAGCAGTAGTTTTCAATGTGATTTAGATAGTCCAGCTTGGTCTTGAGCTTGGAGCCACCATTCTGCCTCAGCCTCCCAGGTGCCAGTATTACAGGTGTGTGCCACCACCATGCTGTAACCTGCTTCTGACACCACTGAGTTCCTCCTGTTTGGAATGCCTCTGTGTTCAGATGCTCACAAGGCTGAGGCCAGTATTCGCATGGTGTAAGGACCAGCCTAGAAGGAGAGCCCTTGGAGTCACTCTGTGTTCCTGGCTTCCATTGTGCCAGAGACTCGGCATTGTACAATAAGGGCCAAAGGCCCATGGCCTGAGTTGGCTCAGAAGCCGTAAGGCTGGAGCAAGAACCCACGGCGGCTTCCTAAGTGCCTCACACAAGGCTGCCAGAGGATTAGCCACAGGTCCCTGTGCCAGGTTCACTTAACAGGAACATGGCAAGTTGTGGATACTAACTGGTTCTCACAAGTATTTTGGATGATATAAAAATACTACTGCAGGAAAGCACATTTCCCCTTCAAATGTAACCTGCTCCTATAAATTCAATACATTTTACAGATTTTAATGCATGGAAAATATTTACAATTGGACCAAATTTAAAACCCTGTATAATCCTCTCTTTTATGCCACAAGGCTTGTATGCCTGCTAGAGCTGATATGCAACACAGTGTGAGGACAGCTTTAGACTACAAATCTCTGAGCCTATCTTGTTGTGTGGTTTTGTCTCAGGTACCCTGCTTGGTCAATGACTGGCTAATTTCCATTCATGGACTGTAGTATGATTCCTGCAGTTATTCAAAATGCTAAGACGTTTGTTCCTGAGAACTCAGCAAAATACAGAACCAAAGAGAAGCATTATAATTCAGAAGCACACTGGCCTCACTACTCGGGGTCCACAGGCATTTAGCCACAGGTCTGTAGAGCAGGTTGGGGATCCAAAGAGGAGGTGCAAAGAGAAAGATGGGTCCAAAATCAGGACTTGCTACCCTTGCGCTATCTTTAAGTATCTTGTATTTTGTTTTGTTTCATTTTTTCTGGTATCAACAATCGAACTCAGGACCTCATACTTGTCAGGCAGGCGCTTATGCTGCTGAGCTATATTCCTGGCTCTTCCCGTATGTCATGAGAAGACCATACTAACTATATCATTAACTTTCACTTCGCTCTTATGCCCTGCTGAATCTTACTCTTGACTCTTTACAAATACTAACAAACACATTCCCTCTTTATTACAATCTGTTCCCAAGTATTTTAAAAGCAAATTTTAATTTTAATTATTTCAAAAGCAAACCTTTCGGAAACATCCTTTTCTTCCTCACATTTTGAGGGTCACCTGACAAGATAGCTGCCCTGAGTCCCTCAGAGTCATTTCACAGCAAAGATGTTGGGAGGCAAATAAAGCCCCTATGCCTGCGGCTGGGCTGCGGACTGAGGTCCCTGGCATCAGTGCTTACCCAACAACAGGACAGCAGGTCCTAACTCGGGATTCAGGAGGAATGAAGGGGATCCGCACAAGTGAATAAAGTGAGCTTCCCAAACATACACATCAGCTTTTAGAACATGAAAATAGTTAGAGCTCAGGGCAGGGTTGACCTTCATTTATTTCACAAAATATGGGGAAAAAGCAAAAGAAGTTTTGCATCTGAACACCAAAAAAGATTAAAGTCTTGGTTAATTGCTGTAGTAACTGGATCAGCATTAGCCTTCTGGCTTTAACCTGACACAGCGACTTGATTTTGCCCAATATCTCAGCCACATGGAGAGGGAGTTCTCTATGTAATAAATGACGTGGATTTCATAATTACTTTGACTTGTGTCACAGTGCAGCAAACTCCTATTAAGATGGTGAGCAGGCTAATTCCATCTGCTGGAAGTAATAACAGTAACTGTCAAGGTGTCTTTTCGATTTACCTTCTTGTGACCATTAACACTTTATCTCAGTCTTCAAGCTTTCTTTGTTCAGTACTAGTTAGATTTTGAGACCTTTCAACACTAATAATTGTTACAATTTGCAAGTGTTATTAGCACAGACCACCAATTTCCCATTATCCAGGGAAAGCTTTCTACTTAGTGCCAGTTCATTTTTGCAACCCAGTATGAGCCTGGCAAATGTCTATAATATATTAATATTATTAATAGTAACTATGAGTTTTCTTTTCTTTTGTAAATGATTAAGAATAACTTTGAGGTTCCACATGTCACTCAATTGTGTTTTTCTGAGTTTTCTAAGTTTGTATTCTAAAAACCGCTACTTTAAATGTCATCAAATTTAAGCCGGGCGTGGTGACGCATGCCTGTAATGCCAGCACTCGGGAGGCTGAGGCAGGAGGATCGATGTGAGTTCGAGACCAGCCTGGGCTACAAAAGTGAGCCCAAGGCCAGCCTGAACTGCATAGCGAGACCCTGTCTTAAAAAGACAAAAAAAAAAAAAAAAAAAAAAAAAAAAAAAAAAAAAAAAAAAAAAAAAAAAAAAAAAAAAAAAAAAAAAAAAAAAAAAAAAAAAAAAAAAGTCATCAAATTTAAAAAGCCCCTAATTGCAGTCAGTGCTGAATTAAACATCAAGACATGGTTTCTAACCTCAAGAATTTTCTAGGATGCACAGCACTCATGGATAATCATGAATTAAAATTCATATGCTCTAGTAAAATTTTGAGAATGATATATATATATAACTATTGTTCAAAGTATAAAACACACATTATAAAATCTTTGTAGCACCAAAATGAAGTTGGTCTGCACTATGAATTTATCCATGCTGCAGAATAAAAATTAAGGCAAGCAATAATAACAAACAAACAGTAGATTCAAATCCAAGGGTACGTACCACTAATCCTTACATTCTACTGTCTTCGATTCATAACTCTGTGCAATGCCACCAGGGTCCATTTAAAATATGAAACTGAGGGAAATCCTGCAGGAGCAAGAAGTGAGTTTTATATAACCTTTCAGATTATACACTTAAATCAAGGAAGACTTATAAAAATAAAACACAGGCTATAATGGATTGTATTGTGTACTTGAAAAGCAGAAACATCATAACAAAAGGGAGCTCTTCTATGAAAAGCCAGTGAAAGTTAAGTGGGACAAAAAGGTAACATTATTGTTGTGAGCATCAGACGGAAGCTAGGCTTAAAGAAGGCAATCTTTGAAGTACAAGTTAAGGACCTTAGATCTGCTCCAGGTATAATGAGAAGTTAGGTGTTAAGTAAGGTTAAGAAAGGAAAAAGTATAGCAGCAATAATTAAGAACAGTAGTTAGATGAAATACGGAGCCACATGTTTTACAAAATTCTGAAAAATTAACTATAATTCTTTACCAGATTCCCTAC
Source organism: Myocastor coypus (assembly GCA_004027025.1). NCBI lineage: Eukaryota > Metazoa > Chordata > Mammalia > Rodentia > Myocastoridae > Myocastor > Myocastor coypus. Next base: position 15,444 of record PVJA010008775.1, read on the forward strand.
CTACCTTTTACTGAAATAACTGGTATGCCAATTAGATTCATATACTAGGCCAGAATGGGGAATTGGTAAGAGACACCTTACTTGGCAAAACATGAATTTACAAAATTGCTTTTTTATTAGTGCCAGTGAGTTTTGAGTTTTGAAAAATATAAATAGCCAAGGATTATTAATAATCATTATAATGGTGATTTTTAAACTTACTTCTCATAGATCACCTTATTAGAACATGCCTTGGTAGGCCCTATGCCCAGGGTCTGCTCAGTCAATCCAGGGTAGAATCTCAGATGATTGATCATTAAGAGTTCCCCCTATGTTGATGACTTTGAGCAACATTGAAAAATCAACAGAGACTTAAATATTTTGAAAGCATTTTAAATGATCCACTAGGGGCAGGAACTGTTTCACATCACTGTGTTTATTAAACTATGAAACCAGCAAGTGAAACGCTAGTGATGAAAAGAAAAGAAACTAAATTCAAGCTGTGGATTTGTAAAAGCAGGAGAGAAGGATTGCTGCCAAACATTGCAGAGGAATCCTAGAATCTGAGAGGCAAGGGTGGCCAAGACAGCTTCCAGTGTGCCTCACCTGGTGGCAGGAGGCCCTGTTAGACAGCTAGACAGAAGAGGGCTTGATTTACTAGCTGGATCTTCTGCTTGGGTTACAAGAGGAGGACATGTTGCTTGCTTCAGCCCAGCTCAGGGGCATCTGCTGTGGCCCAAGTTGACCATCAGTGATACGGACCTAACAGCAAATACATACCCTGTCGGGGAAGCAGGCAGGGAGCACTGGGAAGCTCTGCTAAGCACCAGCATGCATTAGTTCACTGCCTTGCCTCACCTTCAGTGAGAAACTTGCACCCACCTTGAGGTCCACCCACATTTGGCTCTCTGTGGTCTCCAGAACCTGAAGGTCTACACAAGGACACGCTGGGGCCAGAACAGAACTGCACTGCTTCTGGACAGCAGGAATTCTTCTGTTCCCACTCCAATAAAGATCCCAGTGACCTTGAGAGTTATCTTAAAAACAGGAGAACACTAAGCCTAGCTACATGAACTGGTCCCTGAATGGTCCCTGAGCCTTAATGCCCAGGCTTGTGTGTGTCTCAGGGTCTTCCTACCCAAGTCTGCACACATTTACTTATGGATGAAGTGGACCTGTAAGTGCTGAGTAAATACAATTTTAGTCTCAAATGAAAAAAAAGCTATATAAAATAGCAAAGTGTTACTAGAACTTCATAGGGAAAGATCAGTTTCTTGAGCAAGTAACCTATAGGGACAAATAGAACTAGAAAAGAAAGCCTATTGATTAAGAGAGCTTAAAGCACGTATTAACCAATTGTGATATGGGATCACTTTTTGAGGACAATTCAAAAATCAAAGAGTAAAAATACATGATGTTTTATGAGTCAGTTGGATATGTGAACAATGCCTACATGTTCCACAGTTTTTAACTAATATCATTATTGCTAACGTGTGCAAATGTTTTTGGTACACTACTAATGTTTTAGTATGATAATGTGTCTGTGCCTATGTTCTTCAAAAGTTTTTTAGGGTTGTTAAAACACACTTACAAGAGAATTCATGTATGGGAGGTACTTCAAAATAATATGCGGACTAGAGAATAAAAAGTAACATAAGATTAGCATATAGCTCCGTGGCGTAAGCGCCTCTCTGGCAAACACAACATCCCAAGTTCGATTCCCAGTATCCAAAAAACAGATTAGCATCAGATGAAAATTCTTTGACATTCACTGTGACTATATAACAATTCTTTAAACGTTTATATGTTTACACATATAAGTTGTAAATTTTCCATGTAAAAGATAGGGTTTTTTTTCATTAAAATCATTGTAACTTTTAAACGTTTTTCCTCACATTTATTTTATGACACCAAACTTTTCAGAATTCATCATGCTTCCTAGCCTTGCCAGAGTGACTGAATACTATACAACAGGCTTTTAATAAGGCATGATAGGAGAAAATAAAAACCAAAGCCCTAAGAGAGGAAAAACCACTAAAAAGTTGAGAGTATTCAAATAAGACACAGGAAGCTGCTTAAGTGAAAAGGGGCCCAGAACATACTGCTCTGGAATGGGCAGCTGATTGAGAAAACCAAGAAGTGGGGCACGCCCTTCGGTCTTCTTCAGCTACCATGTCACCAGAGTCAAGTTGTTCTGTGGTGTCAGACAATCTGTGGAACTCAAGTTGTTGGTCTGCATCCTCACCATGCCAGATAACACAAGAGGAATTATGAGTTACCCGATTTGTCTACAAATAATAGCATTCCAAAACACCACAGTCAAAGAGCCTTTGGGAAATACTTCATTCTTCCAAGCCCCACATGTAACAGATTGTCTTGCTAATTACACAAGACAGATGCTGCATCTGGCCAGAGCCAGGGACACACAGCACAGAAGGCAGCAGAACAGCCATCAAGTGCTCAGAGTAAACAAACTACTTCCTTCTTCCTAACTACTACCTTGACTGTGTATTGAGAAGCTATTTTATTTCAGAGTAAAAAAAAAAAAAAAAAAATGTGTGTTACTTTTAGTAATAGTGACTGTTAGAATTCACTTTTTATAAGCAAGTTTCACATAGGTGGGGGAAATGAATAATTATCACAGGCATATTTGGCCCAGATCTTTAATCCTTTTGCTAGTATAATATTAGATAATCTTCTCTTTTATGACTACATTGACATTGAATTTACAGCAATTTTCAAGAAGAGAATGATGGTTACCTTGCTAGCTCCAACAGGCAGGAAACTGAGGCCGTAGACAGAAAAGTAAAATGTCTCGTGCTGCATTTTAGCAATGGAGTTGTGAAACTATCTCTTTGTACTGTAAAACATAATCTTTTTATTAGTGATTTCTGTATTTCATGTTTTTTAATGCCATTTGAAACGTAAAATCAGCAACAAATACCTACTTAGTGCTGGACACTATACCAGTCACTTTTCATGACATTAATACTGCTACACTCAATGACTAATATTTCATGCTTACTATGTGTGTCACCTAAATTAATTAATTTGATTCTCATAAAAACTTTACTATATAAGCATTGATGTTTTTTATTTTACAGATAGAAACTTAAAGCACAAAGATGTTAATTAATTTGTCTGTCATGCAAATGGTATAAAACAGCACAAAAAGACAAATTAAACCTAAAATATCAGGGGCCTGGCGGGATGGCTCAGTGGTCTAAAGCACCTGCTTGGGAGCCTGGGCGGCTTCAGAGACCGCGGTTCAATCCCCGGCACCACATGCCGTGCCAGCCCTGCCCTCAGGGCGGGCTGAGCCGGCCATAAAAATGACTGAATAAACAAAGGTTCTGAAACAAGAAAAATAAATAAATAAATAAAAATTAAAAAAAACCTAAAATATCAAATATATATTCTTAGCCCTTGGCTCCTCAAAGGAGAAGACTTTAGTGCAAAAGAGAAGAGCAACATAGAAACAATCATCAATAATGTAACAAAAGATATAAAATCAAAATGTGAGGAAAATTTTGGAAATATTTGACATTAGATATGCAATTACTAAATTCAAACTGTCAAAGGGCTCTCCCTCAGGAAATCTCTGTAGCACCTCCAGGTATGTGGGCTGCTGTGGGATGTTGATTGGTTGCACAGGTAACACAGCTGCATTTTTAGCCACAGATACAGAAGAGAAACTACCCACAAGGCTCTTCTATAAACAGAGGCAAACGCTAGCTGCTGCTTATCAGAGGTTTACATTCTGTACACATGTACAAAGGAAAAATTGTATGCAGGGGCAAGGTTTTCCTAAGTTAATTTTTAGGATCAAGTATCTTTTATTCTTTTGCTCTTTCCTCCATGGGCAAATCATTACTGTTCAAAGTAACCACATTTGTGGTTATGTTACTATATTTTGGTAGCAAATAACCCTTTATATTAAAAGCTATCCCTGTGTTTCTATCCTTGAGGTGTTTCTCTTTTTCTTCAAGAATATAGCCGGGCGTGGTGGCTCACGCCTGTAATCCCAGCACTTGGGAGGCTGAGGCAGGAGGATTGGTGCGAGTTCGAGACCAGCCTGGGCTACAAAAGTGAGCGCAGGACCAGCCTCAACTGCATAGAAAGACCCTGTCTCAAAAAAAAAAAAAAAAAAAAAAAAAAAAAAAAAAAAAAAAAAAAAAAAAAAAAAAAAAAAAAAAAAAAAAAAAAAAAAAAAAAAAAAAAAAAAAAAAAAAAAAAAAAAAAAAAAAAAAAAAAAAAAAAAAAAAAAAAAAAAAAAAAAAGAATATAAAGAGACGGTATATTTAAGTGAGCTAACACAAGTTTTTGTTATGATAGCTAATATTTTTCAAAATCATGCATAATCTAAAAATTAATTATAGCTCTTTTCATTCTAAAATGTATGTTTAGAGGGAGCCGGCAAGATGGCTCAGCAGTCTAAAACATTTGCTTAGGCAAGCTTAGGCAACCACAGAGACTGCGGTTTGACCCTCAGCACAACCTGCTGCACCAGCCCCACCCCCAGGGCAGGTTGGGCCAGCCATAATATAAAAATAATAATAATAAATACATAAATAAAATGTACACTTAGAAGGTAAGATGATATAATATACAATCAAGAAAACACTAGTAAGATAGCATGAGTGAACATGATGGTGGAATTAATACTGAATTCTGCCACCAAATTTCTTCTCTTTGTCTGAATCTAAAGTAAAAAACCACAAATAAAAGCCTGCCACATCTTAACCACTTGCATTTTCTCAAAGATACATACAGCCATTGAAAAGAACACAGTATCTCAGCATGCATACCAATTAGATCACAATCACAGATTTAACTGGAAACTCCAGATTGGTTTCAGAGACTGTTCATCTCCAAGGTCAAGGGCATAACATGTTGGTGTGGAAAGTGGCTCCTCCACACTTCCCACACTGGACAATGTCCAAATCTTGACTCAACTCTACGTAACCAAACTGAAGTAAGCTGCTTTCCCCACCTACTGACAACCTTCTCCATATCCCCTGTGCCTGACCTAAGACAAATGAAGGAAATGTTGAACCTAGCACAAATAACCTAAAATGAAGAAGCCTGTGCTTCTACTCTGAGAAGAGCCTTCTCTGTCTTAGTACACCTGTACTGATCTCAGATATCAAAAACATATGGAGTGACATTGATGGGAGCGGCTCCATTGCGTATTTCCCAGCATACACTGTGTCAGTCACACTTAAAGACACTGTGGAAAAACGGTCTATAGACACTGTGATTATGAAAGCTATATTCTGACAAATACTGTTAATACAAACTGTTATTGTTTGATTATACTGAAATGAAATGAAATTGCTTGACAGTTGTAAAAGGCTGTACAACTGCTGCTGATGATATTACAGAAACCATGAAATAAGCCCATATTTCTATCCATGCTTCCAAAGGCATCATTTAATTTTGGTGTTCATGTTTGCCTTCAGATGTTTTCAGTGCCTCATGTGGGCATTATCTATCATGCCACCAAGGAACATGGACAAATATGTTATTCACTCTGCCTTTTTTAGTAGTTTCCCTCTTTCGACAACACTCCTGCCTTTAAATATACCTTATTTTAGCATAGAGAGTCAAATCTCATAAAACTAAGAATATCAGACTTGATAAATCTGCACAAAGCCTTTTACTGAAGTGGGAATTCTCTGTTTTTGAGAAATTGAAAAATTTAATGAATATATTCTTGTCATATTATGACTTCTCATTTTTTCCTCTCATAAATACTTGCTGGGTTTATGATTTCCCGCCCATTGGCCGGGAATGGCGCTGCACTCGCCGAGGCCGTGGGTGCTCAGACCAAGTTTAATTTCTCTTACAAGGAGAGTTGACAAAAGATCACAGGCACTAAGCCCTGGAATTACCCTAGATATTGCCCTCTGTGCTCTGCAGATGAAATCCTACAGAAGACCCTTTGGAAAAGAAGAACATGGTGGTTAACACTCAGAAATCCATTTTGCACAGGGCAGCATTCATACACACAGAAGTGCGGAATGACAGGCCAAGCTGCCAATTCTTGGATGAGAAGAGACAGATGTGCAGCCCCCCCACATACACACACACACACACACACACACACACACACACACTTGCATGCACGCGCACTCTCACCCCAGCACACTCACAGACATGGCCACCCTCCCCTGTGCATCTCTAGCCCCCACTTGGGCGTCTCTCTCCTGGTCCCTATCTCTCATGCCCTTGATTGACTACCAGGTCAGATAAGAATTAAGACCAGTGAAATCAGAACCAGACCGCACCTGTCCCTGCTGCAGCCAGAAGAGAACTGAAATAAAGCACTTATGAAACTGCTGTGATCATAACCTTCAAAACACTGAACTCTGCTCAGCTGTCAGCTTTCCCAAGCAAAGGTTCCACAATAGAGACGCTGGCACCAGGGCACTAGTCCGCTATTCGTAACAGAATGCTGTCATTTTGGGACAGGGCGCAGTGTGGCACACTGTAAAGGTCCCTTTATAGCTACAGAGATTCTGAAAATAGATGTTGCTCTACTGATTTAGACTTGCTAAAAGGAGGATCAGTTTGCTTCTATTTAAGATGATTCATTTGCTCCGAAAGAAAAATGATAGTAAGCAGTGATAAATACTTTGAAATGTGAACAACGCTCGCTATCTGTCTTCATTTGACAGGCACTGGCTTTTTTTCTATTTCTTACAACCTAATTACTGACATTTGTAAACAGCCACTGTATCATCTGCAATAAACTGGGGCACTCAGCTACATGTCAGTAACATGTCTGTTACTCATGACTAGCAGCAAAGGAATAAGAAAGGAGCAAGCTATTTGCACAATGGCCCATCTTATACGCCGCCGTGTGCATGAGTAGCAAGTTTAGTAACAATAACTTCAGCAGAGCCATCAGTACTTCATTAGATAACAAAGATGCTGATTTATAAACTTGCCGGCTTCTACTTGGTCCAAATCATAAAGTAACATACTAGCAATTCATAAAAGATAAAGATCTCTACTCATACCAGAAAACAGAATTTTAAAGGAAAGAAAGACTTTATAACTGCATTGTTTCATTAATACCGACATTCTCATTCTCAACACATTTCATTTCCAAGCAATATTTAGTAGAATGTAACTGATTTAAACATAATTAAATATAAATAACCTTGAAAATATTACATATTTCTGTATTTGACATTACTGCTCATAATTTAACTAAAAAATTCTAGTCACATTGTCATAACAATTGCACATGGAAATTAAGCATTTGTTAATGCAACAAACTAAAGGTTAAAATAGTCAGAAGCTATTTTAGTCAGATGTTTCATTCTTTTACATTTACTTGTGATATTACAAGTATACATTACACAAGACTGGAGTCAAGACACAGGAAAAGTTTGTAAATATTTATATACAGAATATATGCCGGGTTGGTATACATTCTACCTCGAAGCTCTTTCTGCTAATGATTTATTTTATACTACCTCAATAGCCACAATTTTTCAACTGTGCTATTTTTCTTTTGAAATAGTAGACTGTTTACACAAGTGCTTCAAAAATATTTATGTAATTAGGGTACTATTTCTACATCAGCTTTTCAATCCAAGTCCTTGCTTTGGAATGTCATGTGCCCACAGATAAGCATTACAGTGCCACACTGGGAGTGGAACCTTCTACCCAGGGAAGCGTAAACTGCCTGGTTTTGAATTCTGGTTCCACCATCTCTAGGGCTAGGCATGTCACCTGTCCTCCTCCCCTCTCTGCCTCAATTGACCCACATTTTTTTTTCCAATTGATCCATCCTGACACAAAGAGATTAGTGATGCTTACTCCACACACTTGTGAAGATGACTAACAGTTATGAAGTTGCTACAATAGAATAGCATAACACAGAGTAAATTCTAAATGCTATAGAAGTGCTTAAAATAAAATGAACATTCTCAAGTGCAACTTGCATATTTTGGCACATGAACTTGGGAAATATATATATATATATATATATATATATATATATATATATATGGTGTTTCAAGTGTTATACATCTGCATGGGCCATTTATTGTCTATTTTCATTTATGCAAATTGATAGAACAACAGTAACAATTTTAAACTGCAACATATGTGCATTGCTTACTGCGACTGTGGTCAGGCAGTTTTCACTAAGGTCTCCCCATCACTCCATCTCTTTATTTCTTAGGCCCTGTTCTACTGATGAAGAAATTGAAACTAAGGAAAAATTATACAGTTTTCTCAGGTCCCCAAATATGTAACTAGCAAAGCATGGTATGAAACAAAGCGCGCCCGACTTCAAGGTCAGGCTCAGAACAGCTGAGAGCTTTCGTCTTCCTCAGCATGTTTACTCAGCACTCAGTCCTTCGCGGGATACAGCCTCGTGGTACTCCGATGTGCCAACTAGCTATTCCACCCTTGCTTGTGCACAGTCAGGACTCGCATCGGTTAGATCCCTTTGCTGAACCCTAAGCGCTGCTGCTAGGCCCTGGAGGTGATGTCTAACCGTGAGCCATATTTCAGTTTGTTTGGGATGGAAAGAATGCAAGACTGAGGATCACAATCCCCAGGCCCCAACCCTGAGTGCTCCACTAACTCTGGGTCATTAGGTGAGAAACTGCCCAAATCAGACTTACAAAGGTTTACTTTGGCACAGCCATGAGTTAGCAATTGGCTAGTACTGATAGAGTAAGTTTTAATGAAAAATTTTAATAGAAAATATTTCCTTCAAACTAATATATATATAATATTATATATATATATATATATATATATATTATATATAACTAGAATTATTTGGTTTCTCCATGTATTAAAATCACTGTAAAAGTCAAGTTTTTAACACGAACCTGAACCTGATGTCCCTTATAATTCACTGAAAAGTGTTTTAACACTTGGTTTTTATCTGAGCGGGCACTAGTGAGCAGCCAAACTAGATTACTAAAAGGACATCTTTCCTGGTAGTTTTCAAGAAAAAAGAAAAGCCTGACATTTCTTACTGAACACTGCAAGAACTTCGGGTGCAGTACACCGAGTTAATCAGACCAGAGCATGTCTCCCTGCGCCTGAGCCCTCTGTGAGTCTCTCTGGGAGCAGCAGGACCACCAGCTAGAGCCCACGGGAAGCTACGTGATACCCAGAGGTAGGTCTGCAGTGTAGGCAGAGGAGAAAGGCCAGGATCTTCTGCCTCTTCACGGTGGAACGGGTGCAGCAGGTATCTGGAGCCTTAGCCACCTTGCGCGCCTGAGCATGGGGTGGGGGGGGCTCCCATCTGCACATCAGGACTACTGTCCTCAGTCTTGAAACATCTCCAGAAAATATAGAAGTCATTTCTTATTTGGAAAAAGTAAGCGACTAAGAGAATTCAGCCAGGGTTTTGCAGAAATAAACTCTGGCTCCAGAGGACAAAGTCAGGCTGCCCTGTCGCCTGCACATCTGTTAAGGACATTCACGGAGCCCTCTTGTCTCCTAGCAGTTTCAGGGAAAGGGGAAGGTCATGTTTGGCTTTTCACAGTAGAGTTTCCATACTCAAGAGGCAAAGAATTTTTAATTGTTATACAATGCATAGAATAACTGTTACTACGATATTAAATAGCCCATACACATAAGAATAAGTGAAATTTATGCTTATTAAAACATTACACTCAGAAGATCAGACTTTCCAGTACCCCAAAGACCTTGAAAATATTTTTATAGCAGAAAAAGGAAACTTTTACCAATTTTTAAACATTTAAACATCATAAATATTCTCATTTGGCAAAATCTTGAATCTTCATGAAGCATGAATACTACCCAGGTAGATCCCCAAGAATTATAAGAAATACTTGGGTCACGATCGAATGCAGACTAGCATCCAGCAAGGTCACACATTCATAGGATGCTTTCTAGATGCAGAAATTAAAACGAAAACCGAAAGCTACCTAAATCTCAGATCTTCATTTAAAAGAAGTGTCTAAGATAAGATAAGTGTTTTGTTTCCTCTAAATGCAATAATGCAATGAACTTGCCAAAAAAAAAAAAAAAAAAAAAAAATATATATATATATATATATATATATATATATATATAGTAATAGTGAGCTTATAAGCAACTGAAAGGGAACTACCCTTGAAATTATATTGAATAGTGGATCTGTATTAAGACATTTTCCACTGGTAACTTTCACTATGAAAACAATGCAACTTTTTTATAGTTGGCTCAGTGTACCCTGGGGATGGAGCTGGCATAGCATGTGGTGCCAGGGATCAAACCTTGGTCCCTGTGGTTGCCTAAGCTTGCTAAGCAGGTGCTTTAGACCCTTGAGCCATCTCACTGGTCTAATAATGCAACTTAGATAAAAATAGAAATGGTGGTACTTAGCACAAGGAAATTTCATTTTAGTTTTTCATTAAATTCCAAAAATACTGAGATGAAAAATGCAATGCATCTCTTATCTCACATTAAATGTGTTGTATAACTACCTCAATATAAACCTCTAAGTGCTCTTACCATACTCATTCATTTATACTTATGAATATACATAAGTACATATCTATTAGAAAGGTGAACTTTTCCTTGCTAAGATACCTACCATGTATGGGATTCATAATCAAATGAATGTGTATTTAAACATGTAATAGGTTGCATCTTGATAAATATATTCTTCACCACAATCAATATCAGAGTCCTAAAATTGATCGTGTAAAAGAATGACCACTTTTCTCCCTTCTGCCTAACGGATCCCACAGCTCCAGTGAGCTGCCTCTCGGGTAAGTCAATAGGAGCTGCTCATGGGATCTGAGAGAAGAATTTTGCCCTGTAAGTGTAATCCATTTATTGGTTTATGGACCAAAAAACCTCTCGGGAGTGTTACAAACTCATATGCTTTCCTTGAGTGATGGGTTTTGCACTTGGATTTCTTATTTAATTGAAAGATGTGTAAAAAGTTATGTATAAATAGAGTTCCCTATTGGTTACACATTTCAAGAGTATCTCAAGAGTATAAATTATTCCATCAAGGGGTTGGAATAAATTATACTCAATAATTGGAATCAATTTTCCCTAGAGTAAGCACAAAAAAATTCCTATTAACATAGATAGAGGTTGCATATAAGCGTGAGATGAAAATATAATATCACTTACAAATTAGTTTTGTATTCTTGGCTAGCCAGAGAGGTAGTATGGTAAGCTAAGCCCACTCATATTGAACTGTATCCTTCCAGAGTAACATCCCCACTGCTTCCTGTATGTGGCATAATGTCAGCAGATCAATGGCAGGAAAGCAGACAACCAAGCAAAAAGTACATAATCACTATTTTTTAGCTGTTTCCCATCAAACCATAGTGTTGCCTGGAACCCACACACCTTACAGAGATCCTGGGGAGAATGGGTAGTTATTATACAAAAAAATACATCCTATTCCTTTGAAGAAAGAAAGGTTAAGCTGGTCAATTGGAGCAGTAGTGAACATGCACTGAGAACTTAATATAACCCAGACTCTGCACTAAGCATTTCACTTATGCTATTCTGTTTACACAGGAAAGTAGCAAAATGGCTAAGCATGTACCCTCTGGTCCCAGATGCCACAATGTTCAAATATCAGTGATATCGCTCTCTAGCCAAATGGTTGTATGCAGCTAAACCTCTCCCTGACTCAATTTCCCCCTCTGTCAAGTGACAATGAAAGAACATCTATTTCATGGCATTGTTAGAAAGACTGTGCTTGCTTACATACAGAATTTAAAACAATATCTGGTACAGGACAATTTTTACTGCCCACATTGTCGTTAGTGGCAGTAATTAAAAGGGAAACAGGACACAGTCTTATATAAGCCATGTAATCTGGAAGCATTGAAAATCGAAAGTTACTGCTTTCCCAGTTGTTCATAGAGTAAAGGGATCCTTTCAGCTGCCCGTTTTGAATAATGCATAATCCAGAATGATGTTATCTGTGGCAGTCACCCAGCTTTAAGTGAAATTATTTGATGAATATCAAACGAATAGCCTTATTTGTATGGAAAAAAAACAAATGTATACATGGTGAGAGTTCTAAAAATAAACTGTTCTGCAAGAAGACCATGGAAGCAAGCAGTGGTTAAATTAAAAGCCAAAGGGAGTAATTGGGGGATTTATAGCATAAACAGGAGCTGATGACTAGCTACTTATACTGATGTTCTTGAGCCATAATAGGGAAAAATAAAGATGGGGAGACAAAATCCATTCTTTGACTTCTACTGCAGAGTGTCTTAGTCCCTGTCAATGTTGGGTTTCTCTTCCAGCTGGAGGATTCCGTTTCCTCATACCCAGGTCATCCAACATGCTTTGGCAGGGAGAAGATGTACTGCTGTGGGGTAGGTTCTCGGTAAAAGTTCCAGAAGACTGCAAGTCTTCAACCAAGTTACCTTGCTCTCTTCCATGGTTCCAGGTAATGCTCTCAGCTGGAAAACTAGATGCTGGAACTGGGGAAAGAAGCAGCAGATGTCTCATGGCAAGAATGTGGCATGCACTGGTGCTGTGCTTCTTCTGTGGTAAGAGCCTGACATTTGCAGGACTGGTTGCTCTTGAACACAGTCTAGCCAGTTATGACCAATTTAACCTCTGAGACTAAATCCCAAATGAGAGTGGGAACTCACTCCGAGGTCTTGAAAGCCACTGTGGCGAAGAAACAATTATCCACTATAGCAGAGTGACCTGTCCAGTGTGACTAGCCTCAAAAGGGCTCACCCAGTTATCATATCTAATTCGAAAAATTTCACAAAGTGACCACAAAGCTTAAAAGTTAGAGAACAATTGCGATTTCATACCTATCTGCGGAATCGAAGAAGGTAGAGATCCTGAGGCAGAAAGGCTAAGAATCCATCCGGAAAAATAATGTGCATCTACTTTTACCTCCTATTGGCAACAAATATGAACTGAGAACTTGATTGAGTGTTAGGCACTATGGGAGGTACCAGAGATCAATAAAGACATCTAAGATCCATCCCTACCTTCAAAGGATACAAATGACTATTGAGGCTTCTATGCACTAAACATTAGCTGGACACCTTACATGATCTGTTGCCTACATCCTTAGGAAAGAGAGGAGAACCATACTATTATCCCTAGAGATAAGAAAGCCAAGCTTGAGGCTGAATGGCTCTCCTTGCCTATGGTCCTGCAATAATGAAGCACCCAAGCTGTGGTAGGAACTCTGAAATTTTGATTCCAGAAGCTGAGATCATAATCTCCTGATACCTCCTTATTTTGGTTGAGAGCTTGGGGGAAGTAGCATAATGCAGTACAAATTATTCTTATTCATAAGATAGAAAATGATGAATTGGAAAACAACAACAAAAATATGTTTGGTTTCACAGAAAAAAGACAATCTTGACAGAAGGAAGAGAATCATGGCCACTTTTGTGGTAGGAAAACCAACATGCTGCACATGAGGAAAGAGCATTGAGCAAGGACTGAGACCTGTAGGAACCGGACAGGGTACTGCCTGATGGCCACCTTGTAAACAGATAAAGTCCCTGGTAACTAGGTATCACTGAGGAAGGACTACAGAAAGCATCATCACTAACGAAAGGCAGAGTGAGTCTCATCTAAGCCTCAATCCCTGTTCCATGGTGGGCAGCCTTCAAATATTTTCTTGATTCTACTGCTGAGAAAAAGAGCAAAAACTTCAAAAGAACCACCTTGACATTTATTTCCTTACTCTAAACAGAGTGATATCATTGTCAAGATTTCATTCTCAGGCTAATCTCTGGCACGGGCAGCGAGAGGTGGGGCAGAAAATGTCCTCTCCAATGTATCTTGCTGTGTAAGGAGAGCTATGTGTTTTTGAATGCCTCTTGCTTGGAAATCAACTCATGTGTTATTACCATGAGGAAACTAAGGACCAGAGAGGCGAAGAAACTGTCTGAGGCCTCATGGATAAAGCATCCTGCCTCGGGAGCCCTCTGTGGCAGTGAGGTGGCCTCTGAGAAGCAGCACAGAAAACAGACAGGGCCTGAAAGAGTTCAGACAGAGGCTAATAGAATTCTCCCTGCTCTTCTAAGGACATAAGCAGTAAGCGGTAGATCATATATGGTACCTAAAGAAGTACAACTCTCAGTAATCACAAAATTCATTAGAACACAAATTGTTTTTGACAGCAAATATGTGATGCACTGAACTTCCAGAATTTCTAGAATTTTTTAAATTTTCATATATAATATATAAAATCTAATTTCTGTGTAGCTTTAAGACATTTTTACTCTGTGTCAAAAAAGAATATGACATTCTGCCCAAGTCTAATAAAATTTGAGTAGCTTTCCTATCTTAATTTTTGAATTAACATTAATTTTTTTGCTCACTGTACACACAGATCTCTCACTGCTCTATGAACTGTTAATTCAGGTTATTTCACTTAGTACCCTTAAAATACAAATTTCAGAAGATACACAAGTAGAAATTTGACTTTTTCAGAAAGTGTGTTGTTGTGGACCAATAAGAATATGCTTCAGCTCTGGTCTTGGAACAATGCATGAAAAGCAAGTGGACACCCTGCAGTGAGCTGTACTGATACACAAGACCTGCCTGAAACCTCTTAGAAAGCACTAGAAATAGAGTGCAGAGAACAAGCAACTCCCTGGGCTGGCTAGTATTAGGCTCTGCTTATTAGTAGTAAGATGGCTGCTTAGAATAATGCTGAAAACACTTGCAAAGACAGTTTAGCATTCTATTTTTAAAATAATAATAATAATAATAATAATAATAATAACAATAATGTTTTATCCTGTGACCTGGTAGCACGCAAAAGAATGAGAGAGGGACAAGAAACATACTTCTGTTTAACAAATAATTATAGACAACAAAACACAATAATTGTGCAGATACCTAAGAAAGTAATGACCTCTCGGCTTTAGGTGAGTTACACGGGGTAGGCCGGCTGCTCTGCTAGCTTTTAGCCAATGTCTGCTTGGGAGGGGTGAGAGGTAAAAGTCCTACTTAGCAGAATCCAAGCTCTCCTTTTTTTTCTGAGTTCTCTGACTAACATAGCCTCAAGCAAACAAAAGATAAGCAGACAAGGAAAAAGTTAGAGAAAATAATTTTTGTGTCATATTTCATGAATCTTATGCCCATTCTGGGGTTCCATCAGCACAAGCAGAACCAAATGAAATAATTAAAAGTAGAACTGGCCTATCATGTAGAAAAAATTCTCTGAATCATAAAAAAGCACTCACAATTTATGACCCATGAAGCTCTAATAGAGTATTCGAATCACTATGAACCATTTAAATATAATGATTATTGAAGTATTATGGCAGAAAATCTCTCCATTAAAAACGTGCTAGGATTATCCAATCGTCTAACAAGCGTAGGAAACTCCCTGGTTATAAACAGTGAGATGTTTCCTCAGAACTATAACATGATTCAAAACATTTCCAAAACATTTTTATTGCATGGTTAACCATAAAATCCATTTTAAATTTGAAGGTTAAAAAAAAAGAAATAAATCCTATGTTTTTCTTTGAATTTTGCAAATTTTATTGCATCAGTCAAAAAATGTGAGTCTGGTAGTAAAACGTGGCCACTGCTCACTGTAATGGTATGTGTTTGAAATACAACCCATTTACTCTCCTTCATTTTGCCTTAGTGGCTGGCAACACTACAAAACTTTTTCCTATAAATATTCTTGGTTGCGCTGTTATCATATTCATATAATTTCTTTATTTTATCTTTCCGATAAAATATTTTCCACCCACGTCTGCTTTTTATCACTTTACAACTTACCGCCACATGCCCTCTCTCTTGGCAAGGTTTATGAAGTGTCTCCGCTAAGAAAATGCTTGAACTGTCTTATCAATGGGCAATTGTCACCCGGCGCTTGAGTGACGGCGAAGCATTCGCTGAGGGTCATTACCGCTCTCCCTCTTTCTTTCGCACCGTGTTATATGATCACCTGGAGAAGATGAACTGGACAGGGTTTTTTGGCTATTTTTCATAGTTATAACAAGACAACGGATCGAGTGCTTTATTAGATTTCTCTGTCTGTCCCCATGTGCAGATTTTCTGTAAGTGACAAACACACAGGGTGTCCCTTGGAATGATTTGTGCCAGTGCACTTGTGGCTACGGAGGACACAGTGGCAGCTGAGCGAGCCGAGCATTTAAATGCCCCACTCATCCCCTGGTTTTGGCTTCCTTGCATTCATCTAGCTGTTTATGGACACCCAAAAGCTCCAAAAGCTGTTTTCGTTGGCTGTGAATCGGACTCTATAAAGTGCGTCTTAGTAGGGTATTGTATTCCTGTCCTTTAAAACCTAGCCAGGTACTTTTCGGCTTTGGCAGCCTTTCTGGTGCCTGTATCAGCAGGGCTTTATTCCTTCACAGTCACCGACAGCACTCCGCTCCCGCTGCTCTGCTCAGTCATCCTCACACTTTGTCACAGAACTTTAGAGCAACAGTGTCTCTCCCTCCAAATGGTGGCTTGTACGCGATTAGCATTGGGCACACTAATTATGCCTCCCACTAATAAGAGAGATGCTGAGGCTTGCGTCAGTTCATTCAGGTAGAAAAACAAAAAGTCTTCATAAAAATGAGTTACTCTAAGGAGCTAAGGTAGGTGCCACACGAGATAGTTGGTAGAGCACGAAGAATAAATTGTTTGATCCTTGTTAATAAAGAATAGTGTTACAAAACCCCAAGCACATGTCTCTAAATTAACTGGAGGTTATTTGGGAAGCAGTTAATGAGAATAAATTGATAGAGTACTATCAACTGGATGTGTATCTAACTGTGAAAAGGAAATCTCTCTAGTTCAGAGAAAGGGGTGTGTTGTTTCAACTGAAAGACACTTTCAGGAGGAAATTCTGGTAAATATCTAATCATAATAAAATTAGCTGCATGTACTAGAAGATATAAGGAAGAATCTGGATTCTATATTTATTTGCAAATACATTTCTCAGATTTCTCAGACCAGAGCATATTAATATTTAAGACAAAATGTATATAAATTAAAACAGTCTTCAAATTATGGCCCCTCATAGGCACCTGCCTGGAAAGCACAGATCTGGGTTTGATCCCTGGCACCACATGTCATGCCAGCCCCACCCCCAAGTGGCCACTGAGCTGGCCATCTAAACTGAGCAAGGTGGTACACGCCTGTAATCCCAGCACTGGGGAGGCTGAGACAGAAGGATCTCTGTGAGACCAAGCTACGGAGCGAGACCCTGCACCAAATAAATAAAGAAATATTTAAAAAGGAAAAAAAAAAAAAAAAAAAAAAAAAAAAAAAAAAAAAAAAAAAAAAAAAAAAAAGCCAGGCGTGGTGGCGCACGCCTGTAATCCCAACATTTGGGAGGCTGAGGCAGGAGGATCAGTGAGAGTTCAAGACCAGCCTGGGCTACGGAAGTGAGCTCAAGGCCAGCCTGAACTGCATAGCGAGACCCTGTCTCAAAAAGACAAAAAAAAAAAAAAAAAAAAAAAAAAAAAAAAAAAAAAAAAAAAAAAAGATGGACCCTTATATCTAAACAGTCATAGAGGAGAGATCCAAAAGTAAGACAGAAAATCAGAAACTGATTCATTTCATAAACTTCCGTGAAATACGCCTTCCTACTGATGAAGCAGGATAGACAGGGGACATCACAACACCCATATAGCATTCACTGGTGTGGACTTATTAACTAGTTCTAATTATCCTTGCTTTCATATTTCAATAACTCATGTTCAGTTGTGCATAGCACTCGAATATGGATCATTAATTTTCAGGGAGAAACACTGAACTGCGCAGACTTAAAGAAACGTATTATTTATTGATGTCATGTTTCAGAGGAATATGGCCATGTAAATAAAAATTTCTGACCTGCTTTGTCTAAAAATATCAGAGGTTAAATATAAGTTCTCACTTCCAAGGTGGTGTTGAAACGTTTCTTCTGGATATAAATTTTGTCTAGGTCTATGCAACATTAGCTGACGTCATCTCTGTGGGAGTATTATCTCCTTAGGGTGACCCTAGAGTTTGCAAAATAAGTCACTTCATTGAACAGAACTCCACCTGCATTAATTTTCATTGATATTGTCAATCATGGACAAATTAGTTTTAGTTTATAATAATCAAAACAAGCCTTCAGCGTGTATTTTGAACTAGACATGGGATTAAGCCTCTTTGGCTGTCAGATAGCACACCCCAAGGAATGCCTGGAAAACTTTTTTCTTAGGGAATTCAATCTCAGGGAGCAGCAGACAGTGAGGAACAGAGAAAATTAGGAAGAAAAATGAGGAAAGTGGGATCAAAGAGCCTGCAAGCAGGCGTAGGAGCTAGGAATTACATCCCCAGGCTGCTGTGCTGGCCCCGCCCCTGAGGCGTGCTAAAATGGCAACTGAGAATGGACTTGGTGGTGCACATCTGTGATCTCAGCTCTTGGGAAGCTATAAAAAATATCAGTAGGAGTCTGATCTAGTAGTGAGACTCTGAACAGCCTGTAGAGCCTTCCCTAAAATGAAAAAAAAAAAAAAAAAAAAAAAAAAAACCAAAAACCTGTTGTCAGTGTTAGTTGTCTGGATAAGTCACAGCCATTGCTTGACCAGTTTGGCCTCTCTGAAAGCCTGAGAGGGCTGGGGAAGTAGTTCAGTAAAATAAGTGCTTGCCTGGCAAATGCAAGGGCCTGAGTTCAATCCCAGGTCTGAAAGAAAGAAAGAAAGAAAGAAAGAAAGAAAGAAAGGAAGGAAGGAAGGAAGGAAGGAAGGAAGGAAGGAAGGAAGGAAGGAAGGAAGGAAGGAAGGAAGAAAGAAAGAAAGAAAGAAAGAAAGAAAGAAAGAAAGAAAGAAAGAAAGAAAGAACCTGAGAACATTTTCTTTCTAGGTGACTCTCCTTAGGCACACTGTACATTGTCAATCCCTTTCCTCTGTGGTCCCTTAATCTCCTTGAACAGAAATTTTAGGACACCACTGAGTTATAGTATATTAGAGCACAGGTTCTCTTATGTCCTGAGTCTTCACTGACCTTGAAGGGCTAGGGCCAAAATATCGGCTATCCTTGTAGCCCTTCTTTTTCTCTAATTTTTGGTCTGTAAACTTATGTTCTTAACCCTCCAGAAGAGAAGCTTACTGGTACTATTACTCTATAAAGTAGGTACTTGAGCTTAACGTCACTATCTTTCTGAGTATCAAACATCTTAAACTTAACTTGGAATTAGTACTACCTACCAATCATTGATATTCTAATAAATCTCTATAGAATGTGATAAAAGCAGTTACACATTTTTACAGAGAAATTTAGAAATCTAAGCGTATACAAAATTGTAGCCACTCAATTCTATGGCATTTTCCTTGTCTCTTACTCTCTTTTAACACCCTTTTTTGTTTTCTTATAAGCCAACCATTTATTTGAAAGAGAGTATAGCAGTAAGCAAAATTGCCTTAGAAGCAGCACACATCTACAAGACCAGAATAACAGCCATTCCAAGCATAGTTTTTGTGTTATATGTTGCTATCCTCAGTGTGAGGATACCCTTTGGATATTCTTAAGGTCATTGTCTAATTCATCCTGTGTAGAGAAGTGCATGGTTTTGCTCCCACCATGTTTCCTCTCTTTTCTGTTTCCGGTCACTTTCCTGTTTAACCCTTAAATTCTTAATTTCCATTCAGCTGTGTTATGACTTTCCATATTTACTTCTTCTTTTGAGTTCTTACACTAGGGAGACTATATGATACTTACACATGTAGGTTGATTTATTTCACTTATGACTATACCTTCAAGATACATCCACTTATATATGAAGTCTTCTAGATTCTCATTCTTTATAGCTGACTAATATTCCATTGTATAAAAACACTACATCTTTTTCAACCATTCTTCAGATGATGGGCATTTTGGTTGTTTCCAAGATTTGGCTATCACAAATTGTGCTGCTATAAATATAGTTACACAGATATTACTGTGATATGATGTTTTCAGTTCTTCTGGGAAAATTCCCAGTAGCAGGATAGCTGGATTGAATGAGAGTTCCAGTTCTAGATGACAACAGTATTATAAAGCATGGTTTCAAGGTAAATCCTGAAGAGATTTGACTGACCTTGAGACATAAAAGTTACATATGTTGTTATACAGGTCTTGCTTTAACTTACCCTTAACCACTCAGCATAAAAGTTTAACCACGAGGCATAAAACGTAAAGCTAGATTAGTATGCTGAGCTGTAAAAGGATTAAATCAACAGCTTCTGACATTGCCAGTTTTGCCAATAACTCACTGCTATCAAGGAATATTGGACTATGTATACAACTACTTTCTCTTGACTCAATGAGAAGCAATTTTTGTACCAATAATGATTAGAAAAATTATCATGTCTACATCCTGAACTCTGTATAACTACTATGAGAACAATAATATGCTTTGTATCAGTTATTGAAAATGTAATACTAACGTGTTTTGAAACTGTTGCATTATTTCTTATTAAAAAT
This sequence comes from Myocastor coypus, assembly GCA_004027025.1. NCBI lineage: Eukaryota > Metazoa > Chordata > Mammalia > Rodentia > Myocastoridae > Myocastor > Myocastor coypus. The sequence goes on from PVJA010008775.1 coordinate 35,838, forward strand.
AATAAGAAATGATTAAAAATTTTAAATAAATGTTTACAAGATAAAATGTAAGAAGAAAAGAAAAAGAAAAAAGAAGGAGGAGGAGAGAAAAAAAGAAGAAGAAGAAGAAGAAGAAGAAGAAGAAGAAGAAGAAGAAGAAGAAGAAGAAGAAGAAGAAGAAGAAGAAGTAGAAAAAGCCATGATCAGAAAGTGTCTGACATTAGGCTTGTCACCTCTGAGGGTAACCACTTATTTATTCTCATTGCCTTATTTTGGCAAAAGCTAGGTCAGTGCCTCTCAGCCCAGTCTGTTCGAGAGGAAGAAAAAAGATTGGATCCTATTCCTCACCACCCAGCAGCCACAGGCTTGCCCAGACCTTATTACTTGCCCCATACTTTTAGGCTGTGCACAATTGGCCCTGAGCAGGGACCTCCCATTGGCACCCCAGCGCAGAGCCAGGACAGGTTACAGAATCCATATGGCATGGGGTGGGAGCACTGCCACTCCATCCCCTCCCAGCCGCTGCACCTGCACAGAACCGGTCACAGCTGGAGTGCAGGAGGCCAGCTTCAGGGACCTGAAGTGCTGTATGAGGACTCTGCTCCCACTCCTCTTCTCAAGCCTCCCAGCTGTAACATGCTTAGGTGTCCTTGTGCTTCCACTCCACCCCTGGAGATATGTGGACCTAGAGGCACACCTGAAGGCACTCAGCTGTAAGCAACCTGTAACCTAGAAATGATAAATTCATTCCATTATCAGTCAATTCAGTCAGTTCGGCATTTCCATAAAAATAAACTTTAAAAATATAAATATATCATTGCATTTACTTAAAAACAGAAGTTCTTAATAATGGAAGAATATAAACTCAAATATCACACACCTAAGAGTACCTTACAATATTGGGAATATGATATCCTTCTAGTGCCCACCCAGTCTGACCTCTGATAATTTTACAAATTTATATTCTAATGAGATTTGTGTATTTAAGAATATCAAAACCCTCACAGAAGAATATTACAAGTTCGAGCCTAGCTTGGAATAGTTGTCAACCTTTAAAAGACCTTATCTCCATGCCAGATAGGTAGATAGGTAGGTAGGTAGACAGATAGATAGATAGATAGATAGATAGATAGATAGATAGATAGATAGATAGATAGATAGATAGATAGACAGATGATAAATAAAAAGTGACAAAATACGAAAACCTTCGTGGCAAATGACACCCTGTTCTTAGGGGGCTGAATCCCACAAAAGTAATTACATAAAGCCATGTGGTAGAGCCACGAAACAGAAACTACATTCCCCACACACCTGCACTAGCCTACCCCCAGGTGCACTGAGCCAGCCTGAAACTGGGTGTGATGGCACATGCATGTAATCCCAGTGCAGGAGGCGGGGGGGGGGGGGGGGCGTTCAAAACAGGAGGATCACTATGAGTCCAAGCTGCTGCATAGTGAGACCCTGTACTAAATACATTTTTTTTAAAAAAGCAAAAGTTACATTTCCCTATATATAGTTGTCAAGATCTAAAAGGACCACAGAGGACAGACAGCCCTGAGCCACGCCTGAGTGGACCAAGAAGTAGGCAGCCTGGTCAGTAGTAGGGCCATTGCAACAGAGCAGAGCCATACTCTTCTCTGTCCAGACAAGGTCCTTCATAGCATGGATGGTTTGCTGTGGTGTGGAGGTAGGAATACAGAGAACAGACATAGAGAACCATAGTCCAAAGATATAGCGTGCTGGGCATAAATATGTCCAGCCTACCCAACTAAGGAAGACTGAGGCTCACGCTCAGCTTTGAGTTCTTAGCAGACAGGATCTAAATCTCCTGCATCATCATAGCCAATCTTGCAGCCACGAGCCGTGCACCCACATGAGCTCATTCATTTGCTCTGTCCTTCAGTAAATTATTGCTAAGCTTCTCCTCTGCGCCAGCTTACTCCACAAGCTGCAGTACAGACAGTGCTAACCAGAGCTGCCACGTTGCTTACCTTCCTGGAGTCCATGTTCAGTGGTATTCAAAGTACAGAGTGATATTCAAACTGCTAAATAGATAACCTGATTCTGTGGGGTAATAAATCTTAATAAGCAAATAAACCCTTGATAGGCTAAATCAAATCTAAGGAGTTAAAGAGGAGATGAAGGAGGCAGAAAACAATAACTTAAAATACCGAGAAATTAAATGTTTTGAGAGCTAAACAGGAAAAGAACAAGTTGTTTAATTTCTCTGTGCTATGGTTTTATTGTTTGTAAAACTGAAGATAGAATAGACTTTCAAAGAGCCTTAAAGATGAAAAAGATATTACATGTGACACCATTTTCTAAAATGTGAAAATCCTTAACAAACACTGGATGTTGTTATGATCCTAGCATATTGTATCCACGACTTGTGCCTTGAATAAAAGCCCATTACTTTTTAGACCTCTGAAAGCCACTACAGCACACACACACACATACACCTACACATCTACACACATACTTCTGTTTCAGAGAAATACTATATCATTTCACAGATTAATTTACCTGCCATCATTGACTCATTTAACAAATTCTAAAAGCAGAGGATATAAGTAAATGTTCCTTAAAATGAATGAAACCAACAGTCATAATTCGGTTGTAGGAGATATACCTGTACTTACTTTAAAACAAGTCAAAGTCAGCCCACCAGCCGGATGTGGTGGCGCATGCCTGTAATCCTAACACTTGGGTGGCTGAGGCAAGAGGATCAGTGTGAGTTTGAGACCAGCCTGGGCTAAAAATTGAGCTCAAGACCAGTCTGAACTAGATAGCAAGACCCTATCTCAAAAAGACAGAAAAAAAAAAGACAAAGTCAGCCCACCAATTGCAGCATCACAACTACTTGACAGGTAAAATTTGATGTTATTCGAACATCGAAACTGTTTTTTTTAATTCTCTTTCGGGAGGGGGTCTCCCTATGTGGTTCAGTCTAGCCTAGAACTTGCAATAATCCTTCTGCATCAGCCATCTTAGTAGTGTAACTGTAGACATGTCACTATACACAGGCCCGTTGTGGACCTAGAACAAAGGAAAGTATCCAACTGTCCTGAGGCTTTAGTTGTACCTTTTTCCTTATGTGTCCTAATAAACAAAGACATAAAAAAAATTTACAAGCTGCAAATATTTTTATATTTTATCATTTGCTAGAAGTTTACAGATTTTCTGAGGGGGAAGAGTATTGCTAGCCGTCAAAAGCTCGGTTTCAAAAGACACTGAGCAGCATCGGTCTAGAGTGAAAGAAACTTTAACACTGGAACCTGTAAAATACTATTCTGCTTCATGTGGTTCTTTTAATAGCTAAATCACTGCGTTAATATTCAAAATCAAGCCACTTTGGAGCTTCATGAGGGAAGCGGAAAGCATTCTAGGTGTAATTTAGCACTGTGAAAACTAGTTGGTAATGGACCCACTTAATCTGGGGTCCTTAATCCTACTTAAAGTGTTTTTATGATGAGAAGTGATTAAGCATAGTAGACTTATTATACTCACAACATGGTTATTATTTCAACTCAAGTCCCTAAAACTGAAACTTATATGTTGAGGGATGGTACCCATGTGATCATCCATGTTTACAACTTGAAATGCCGCACGTATTTGCCATGGTGCATACTTAGCAGTTCAATAAATTATTGCTTTACCCTTTATTTTTCAGATCTTGCTCAAACATGAAAAGGAAATTTGACCTGGATTTAATGACCAAATCTGTGAACTGTTTTGTCATGGTACCTGCATGCTAGTTCTATCTAAATGGAATGCTTTCCCCACGCCAGATGTCACAGGCTTAGTTTCATGAGCATGAAATGGCATGCGTGCTCGTTCATAGCAGTTGTTTGAGTAACTAGAGTTCTGTAGCTTTTAAATTTTTTTTATCTTATTCCATGCATGACTTGGAGAGGAGCTAATAAAAATCATATCAACTGAAAAATTCAACCTATGTAAAGAGTTCTTACTCCCTGATATAGTCAATATGCAATAATTTACAGTTGTGAATGCCACTAACTTTTAAAAAAAGGAAAGAAAGAGAGGGAGAAAGAAAGAGAGAGAGAGAGGGAGAGAAAGAGAAAGAAAATTTAAAATTGTCATTGAATTCTCTTATACTATGCCTTTGCATGATTTTCCCATTTTATGTGATAAGAGCTCTATCACATTTTATGTGATAATTATTGTTCTTAATTAAATTTGAAATTTATTTTTAAGAGTTTTCATAATTATATTTTTCAGAGTTGTACCCATCCCACTTAAAGACAACATGAAATACATATAAAACAGATCCAAGAGAAGAAATCAACAAGACTTGATGGAAGTATTAGCCCGAATGGAGCGAGGGAGGAAGGTAAGCAGGAATTGAGCAAGTCACTAAAGAAAAAAATAAAAAGAGATACAGATGTAGATATGTGTGTGTTACAGAATTATAAAACATACCCAGTGCTCTCTAATTCTTAAATACATGGACATGGGTATGGGGTTTATGAAGATGAATTCAGTAAACACCAGTTCACTTGACCTTTATTCACTATAAAATAACACACTGGAATTTTTGCTCTTATACAAGAAAATGAGCCATTTTATATCTTTGTCCTTTGTGAATTTCCTCAGTAGGAATCCAGGTCACAACCTGACCTACTCTGGACCAATAAGGTTTTTAAGCCAGCTAGGGAGAATATATCTCAGGACAACACCTCTTTTGTTGGCTGTTAGGAAACAGAAGCACTTCTAATGAAAATCTACCGCATCTCCTAATTTGCTACTTCCACCTCATCACCACCTTCATAGTTCAGACACAGTGAGTGGAGGTGGGACTTAATTTTCATAGGTGTTGCCTCAAGAGAGAGAGAGACTGAACTCAAATTATTTTCAAACAAATTGTTTCATGAACTGAGGTTCTTGAAATTTTAGAAAGGCAATCAGACAGGGCAGGTTGTTGAAATAACTGGAGTCAAGTTGTTAGACCTAGAGCCTCCCAAAGTACGACTATGAAAACATGTCATGGGGAGAAAAGTGCATTGTTTCTCTGACAGCATTCTGTACGCCCTCCCAACGCCATCTTTTTTATGCTATATGTGGTTGTAAAGACATTAACAGCAACACTGTTGCCAACAGTGATAATAAAAGATCATTGTATACAATACTATTTCTCTTTATTGATCCTGAAATTCCTTCTTCAGAAAGCTTACTCCTGTTAAGTTTTGAAAATATTGCACAAGAACATAGTAGTTCTTCTTACGCATTATTTTTCCAGACAAAAAGAACTTTGCCTTTTGGTTGTTCTACTGGCAGGCTTCGCTACTCTATTCTTGGATTGTTGTGAGCTTTCTTATTCTCTGAGAAAGTAGTAAAACTTTCAGAGAGGCCAACACTCCAAGAGGACTTGGCCCAGAGGCATGGGGGTATGAGGTCTTCTAGCAGAGGTAATGGACTTCGTACAAATATTAAAATCATGAGGGTAAATTGCCTTCAAGGTCTGATCAACTCCCATGTTCCACAACTCTTGATGACAGTCAGTTCATCCTGAGTCTAAAAGGCCAATGACTGGTGCTTTCAAGTGTTTTTATAGCATGTACTACACATTGATGAGTGAAGTTAGTCTGAAAAATATGTAACTTTTCTTCAACTATTAACTTCCTGAGACTTTTTACATAGTAAAGCTAATAGCTATTACGTGGAACCACTCATCTGACTGAATCTAGAGAAATAGTCCTATGAGCAGCCATCAGGTTTTCTTTAGTCCAGGCCATCAATTATTTGTCAGGGGACTGTGCTATTGCTTTGTATTAGCTGCCATTAATATCTAAGTTAAAAACAAACAAGCAAAAAAAAGAACTAGAACAAAACAATCTTTATCTTAAGGAGCTCAAGGAATTTGATAAGGCAGACAGGTAACGATGCCAAAATGACAGAGAAAAGAGAAAACATTTGCATAAATTTCTACAAGAGCCCAGAAGATGGAGCAATGTATTCATCTTGCCATGTGCACCAGCAGGCTGATAAGCAAGAAAGTAAGTCAGCTACTGTTACTGCTTTCCTCTTCTGCTTTAGGTTTTGGAGGAGTTTCTCTTTTCCTTTTCTGAGAACTTGTTCTTCCTTCTTCTCAACATCTATTTCTTTTATTGTAGGCCCTGACTTCAGTACATAATCTCGCTGCTCATAAAATATTTAGATTATGGAGATGATTTATACGTGCTAGAACTTTACTGCTTAAGAAATTACACATTTGATTCGTTGTTTTATTTTAAATTTGGAAAAACTCCTAATCTTTTTTTTTTTTTTTTTTCCTTTTACAAGAAAGATAAATGAACTATTGGCTCCTAGGAATTAAAGACTTTTTTTTTTTTTTCCAGCACTAGGGATTGAATCCAGGGATTTCACACTGAACTAAATCTTCAGCAAATTTTTAAAAATCTTTTGCTAAGAGACTTGTCTCTAGAAGTCTTATGGAAATTACCCAGGCTGGACTCAAACTTGTAGTTTTCCTTCCTCAGCTTTCTGAGGGTGCTGGAATTACAGCTGTGCACCACCACGATGGGCTTAAGTTTCCAATTTTTAAATGCACTACAATAACAATCCTTTGACAAGGGGGTACATGTTTTCTGTTGAAAGTGTTTGGACACTTAAAAAGCTTAAGTAGTTTTCCCCACATTTTGTTGACTTTTTGTGCCAGTTAGTCTTTCGTTCCATTCTTACCTTTGCAAGGCCAGGCTTAAGGGTATAATTCGCAGTCATGGACTGCTAACCAACCGGTCCTCCACCACATAGCCAACATGAGCCACAAAAATTCAAAAGTGGACTTGGAAGACTTTATTATAATGAACATTTCCAGTTTTCAGACCATATTACAAAGATCTCTGAAAATTTGGGATTAATGCCACATTTGTTAAAGATGCCTGGTCAGAAGAATAAGCCCATGGCATTCCACTAGCTGTACCTCTTCCTTAAAAGCAGATTACAGAGATGATGGTTGGGACCTAAGCATTTCTTCCTTAAAGAAAAAGTAAAAGAAAATATTCCAACAACCAAGAAAATTTAAGATAACTTTAGTTATTTACTGAATATTTAAATAACTAACCATTTTATGATACAATTCAGTAAGGTTGTAACCTAATCCATGCCTCTTCCCATAGAAAAAACTCAGAACACCAAAGTGTTTCCAAAGTAACTGATGTATATACCTTGCTATATGTTTCCTTTTTAGAATAATCATTACTGGATAACGTAAATAAGGAAGAGTTCTTTGCACCAGTATAAACAAATTTGAAGAAAGAAATGGGAACATTCAAAAAATGAAAAGAAATAACAAATATGCATTAACCACAAACTTTAAACCCAACACTAATTAGAAATTCTCTAAGAATTATAGTCTTCCCTGACCAACAATCATGGTCTGTTGTTTATAACTACAGGAACCCAGATCCCTGTAGCTGCTGAGCACATAAACATTGAAACCAATTTTTACAGCACACTGTAGTTTCATGCCTCTAGGATGCCCAATTCTTAAATCAGAATCCCTCAAGTTCCCCCCAAATTAATTGTCTTATTTTTGAAGAGTCTATCCCACATTACTCAAACATACTAAGACCATGCATCAATCACATTGAATGTCATTTCATGCTAAAGATATTTCAGGTTGACATAATTTTCCTTGTGATCTTATTGTCCATAAAAACTAATGTAAGACACAGCCAATTGTGGTTTCTCAACAATTATTGTGCCTATTTAGTAATCCCTCCAGATGGGAAAAAATATCTCACTTACAAATTGTTTGAAGTGTAAAATCTTTATCAATAATTCCGATGTTAAATGAAAAAAATGACAAGTCCTTTTTTGAAGTTAATCTCCATTGTGTAGAATATTTTTTCCAGGATTAGATGAATGTTTTTGAGGCTGGATACCCCACAGACCCTCCCAACAGTGCCCAGAAGCTCTGCCCTAAATACTTGAGGAAAAATAGACTCATAGCAATGTCCTCTTTTCATGGCTCCATACCCTTTCCAAAAACTGCACTTCGGGAATAAACAAAATAATATTTTTGAGATTTTCAGATTTGATTGTTTAAAAAGAATAGATTTCAGAGAAATTTTTGGAAGTGTAATTTAGGTCCCCAAATGGTTAAAAAGTTGTCATCGTTTTATATGAACATCTGTTGCAAATAACAAGATCATAATCAAAGAGTCATCTACTTTCATTTGCTAATTTGCCTTCTCAAATGCAAGGCGTTTGTGAATCTGTTAAACTCTGCTCCTTTGTGCTTATATGTACAATTAACACACTACAACAAAAAGCACAATATTGACTATTCCTCAAACACTTACCCAAGGGCAAGAATTTATTGTCAACTGTGAACTACAATAACTATCATCTTCAACCAAATCTCAAATCCTGAACTGGCCAAAGAGTTTCACTTTTCTGGTTTCTGATCTGACAAGAACAACTAGCTCTAGAAATACGTTAGCATGCCAGCAGGAATCTTCCTTTCTCAATATTTGTGTCTCCATTGGCAGCCCGAATGCTGCCAATCTCACATGCAATCCTCCTCTGCTGAATCACAAGACTTAACTGTGTTTAGGTAGTTCAGATAAGCTTTAAATAAGCATCTGAATATCTGGGTGCTTATAGAAAATGAACCAAATTCCTCTCCTTTTGAGATTCACTTATGTCTGAGTCTAATGCATTTGTGTAGGAATAATAGAAGGTCTTGCTTTACATACTAAGCTTACCATTAATATTAAACAATGAATTTAATGTTGTCAGCCACGTGGTACTTCATTCATTCCAGTGAACAGGGATCTTTTGTGTTTATTTTATTTCCAGCAAGTAAAATATGTTATTTGCCTTTTTCTCAGGCAACTGCTGTCTCTCTCTGGGGAGTTGAGGCATTTCATAGAAAAAGTGCCATCGTGATTCCCAAAGACTGAATGATGTAAAAACCATAAAATTGCATGTAGTGTCGGGATGCAGTAATGCAGCAGCAGAAGAGACTGGTGGCCATGGGCTTTGCTCTCCTGGTCTCATGAGAGTCCAATTACTGCTATTTGTTTATATATTGGATTCCTGTTAACCTTGATTATATGCTGCTACTATCTTTCATCAAACTGAATCTGCAAGTTAAAAAGTTGAACACTGCTAAGAACATATATTTCTTCTAGCTGGTTTTCTTGTAGTGAGAATAAACTACCACCTACCTGGTAGGCACATATGTTTCAAGAGGTCAAATTTTCTACAAACATTTTCTGGATCCTTGGAAAAACGTATGAATTAATGGTGTCCTTTCTAGAAATAAAAAAAAAAAAGTTATGTTTCTAATACAGTAAAGCTTAGCAATCATTACAAAATAGTTTTAAGTGTGTTTTGGAGCTGTGGAAGAAAATCCCTGAGTCACTAAAATGAGCAAGTGACAGCTCTTTTGCTCTACCACCTTCCAAGCGCTATCAGGCCTGTCGCCACCCCTCTGTGATTTCCTTTTGCTCTAGTCCTGGCACCAGGAACAAGGAAAATGCATCCTCCCTTTTTTACAAGTAAGAAAATTCGGGGGTGTGGTGAACTTGCCCCAGCCACCCCGGTGTGAAGTGACTGAACTGGAACCAGAATCTCAGGTCTACCTATCAACGACACTGCTCAGTTCCGGCTTGCTCATCATGAACACGGCTCCCAGCTTCTGCAGCTCCACCTGGTGTTGCAGACTGCAACCTTCTTCCTTCTACAGGCAAAAAGAACTTGGCTGTGCTTTACATTTGTACCCTCACCTCTGAGATGGAGACACATACACCCCACCACAGGGGACATCAGGGCAGCACAGAACTGTATCTGCCACTCAAAACCCAGTCTTTCCCTTGTCCCTATAACTCTCTCTTCCCACTACAAGGTGATGGAAAGCTCTGGTTGTTTTTCTCAATCCTTTTTTTTTTTTTTTTTTTTTTTTTTTTTTTTTTTTTTTTTTTTTTTTTTTTTTTTTTTTTTTTTTTTTTTTTTTTTTTTTTATGGTATCCCTTTATCATCATCCACTTCTGAGAAATTGGGAAAGAAAAGCTGTATTCTGCAAAGCATGCAATAGCACAGATATGTACAAACTCCTTTAATGTCCTTTTAACAAACAACTTACAGACATCTTTTTAATTCACTAACAATTACTGGTCACACTTCTGATTAATGGCTTAGTGACGGAAGAAGTATCCCTACCACATAAACAACCTGTTTATACACGGGGTTATTATTTTAGAAGATCTCAGCACAGAGTTCAGACAGCCCCACTCCCTTCCCTTTCATCATCTTGTAAAAGATCTGTGTAAAAGCAAACAGGGCTTTTGTTGCTGCTGTTGTTCCCTTAGGACATTTGTATCAAGGTTGGAGATGGAGCCCTGGAAGTCCTATCTGCTGAGCAAGGGCTTTCCCACTGAGCCCCAGCCCCAGCCTGCCGTTAGGGTTTACGGTATTTCATTTGTTAACTATGTGTGTTCTCAATCTAATGATCTCACTGTCAGTTTTACACATAAAACTTAGTTTGCTAAAAATTACTTGAAGAGATTTTTCAACGCATGAATTTAAGCGTACTAATTAATCAATAAAGCAAGCAAATGGCACAAGGTATGCTACAATTCCAGTTTAGGGAGAACCTCAAACCTTGCTATCAACAACACCCTCACATGATGATGAAATAACTTTGTCCAACAGGTGAGGGTGTGGCTCAGTGGTAGGGCACTTGCCTAACACACATAGGGCCCTGGGTTCTATTCCTTACATCCCTTCACCAGAAGAGTGCTTGCCTGACACATATGAGACCTGGGGTTCAACACCCATTGACGTTTGCAAGAGATCATCTGAGATGAAAGGAAAATGAAATGACAGTTGAAAAAAAGGGAGACTCATGCCCAGTAAGTCTTGCTTAGCACTTGACTGTTTACTGAAAATAAATAAATTAGCTGTTCATGAATTACGTCACCATTAACCAACCTAAAGATAAATATGATCTCCTCTGGTCAATTAGAAATGGCAGAGGTTGCTGTTTTCAGGCCGTACAATTAAAGTAATCAAACTGAGCACTTAAATCTGTCTTCTAATTCTAAATCACTTGTTATTCCTAGCAACAACAACAAAAGAAAGCATAAGGCACCGAAAGTAAGGCACCAATATTATCACTGATCTCCAAGATTACTAAATTGATGTAACAACTTATAACAATAAACTATAAAGGAATCAGTGAAACTTCTCTGTCTTTTCTTACCAGTTTGGTTTTTAAAATTTTGTCTTGGAAACCCAGTTCTTAAACTTTGCTGAGGTTTCCAGACCTTGTTACATTGAATCCTTTTCACTTATAACTGGCTTTGACTATTTACTTCAAAGCACCCACTTGATTCTCAACCCGATAGTGACCTCACACCTGGGCCCCTGAAATCTTACACTCTATGACTCTGACTATGATGTCTTGCCAGTCGACCCCGTCCCACCCCATCATGATCCAGAACTGTCTGATGACTTGTCAAAGCTCAGATCATCTTTCCCAGAGAGAATCTGCCTGCTTGCCTCTTGTCTACCCAACTTCAACCCTTGGCTCTTAATTGGCTCTTAATTTTCTCCCAAACACTCCATTTCATGTACTGAAAATCTTGTTCTTCCCAGAATTACAGACTCCAAGCAATGGTGCTATCTGTATAGAGAAACGAGTCCCTCTCAGGATGGTGCACCAGAGCAACCTATTGTCACTTATTATTTTAGTAACATCTCACCTCAGTGAAAGCTGTGACCCAAGCTACCAACACTGTGACCTCACTGTAATCCTCAGTAACTCTTCACTACCTCAGACACAGAGGACAATGGGTCCCCGGAAGACTCATGAAGCATACCTGTCCCTCAAGTGCCCCTGAGACATTCCATGATGTAACATATGATGTTCAAGACTCTGTAAGATCCCATTTGATTTTTAAATTCTCTTCATAGCACAGTACATTATTGCTCTTCATGTTTGTGACAATTTTTTTAAGAGAAACTGTGCTCTTACAGAGAGGTACAGTCATCATTCTTCACTCCCAAGTCACTTCTCATTTTAGGGAAAACCACTTAAAATCCTCAAATTCTGAAATTTTTCTCAGTTTCCAAATGGTAAACTCTCAGTTCCTTAGGTTTAACTGGCATTACCAGTTATTCTCCCCTTATGAAAACTATCCCCAGGATGAGTGACATAGCTCAGATGACTAAAGTACCCATTAGGCAAGCTTAGGCAAGCACAGGGACCATCGTTCAATCCCTGGCACCACATGCCATGCCAGCCCTACCCCCAGAATGGGCTGAGCAGGCCAGATTCTGGGCAGAGTCCAAGCTGCATAGTGAGACCCTGCTACAACCAAATACATTTAAAAAAAAAAAAACTATCTTCCTAGGGATTCTAAGATGTTGAATCAAGCTCTTATCTTTGTGTCTCTGTTTAGTTTTCTTCTTTCTCTGTTCATAACTAAAGTATTCTTCTTTGTGAGGGGGGCTGTCCTCCGCTCCCAGCTGTACTCATTTTTAATGCTTTCCCTGAGTGACTTCATCCTGATGGTTACAACCTATGCTTGAGAATGTCCACATTTACATCTGAGCTTATAAATACATGATATACATGTATATATGAATATGCATCCAATATGCATACATATACCACTGATAGGTATATGTATGTGCATGAGGTATGCATCAATGAACACAGACACATGCACAGACTCACATGTATGTATCCATAGGGCACTCCAGCCAGGCAAACATCCCTCAAAGCTTCATAGTTACATATTTAACTGGCTGCTGAATATATCTACTTGCATATATTATGCAAATGCTAGCTTGATACATTGAAAATTGAATGTAATTTTTCTCTGCAAATCAGTCTTATATTCATTATGACCCCAAAGTCAGAAAGCTAAAAACTTATGCATAAACCTTTCAGTTATATGTCTGTGATCAAGTGTTAAGCACTGCTAATTTGAACTGTATAGATACTCTTTTTTTGCTGACCTAAACTAGCATGGCATTCCTAGTCAGGTTGCCAAAATAAACTCTAATCCAGCCACTGTCTCTAATGGTTTGTTATGGCTTATGTCTAGATGGCCCTCCAAAGCTTCATGCAGTCACAGGTGGGGATTTCTCTGAGGTGGCTGACTCTAAACTATGTGATTGATTCATGGTGCAATGCTAGGATTAAGGATGTGAGGAAGAAGAGCAAGTGATTACTAAATCAGTCCACTGATAAGTTTGACACGTCCCTCATCCAAGTACCCTAGATAAGATGCAAGGGATAGAAAGGTCAGTGGTTTCTATCTTATTGTTCTGTCTACCTTCTGCCCACCATGAACTGTTTCTCATCTGTGGTGTCTGTCTGCTATGCAGCCATGCCTTGAAGCCAGCCAGTTATGGACTTAAACCTCTACAAACTGTGAGCTACACGAACCTTTCCTCCTCTAATTTGTGAGTGTTGAGCATTTTGTTGCAGCATTGAGGAAAGAAATTAAGATATAATTTGGTACCAGAGAAGTGGGATCATTGCTGGGTATACCTGACCATGCGGTTCAAGAACCTTTAGAAACAGCTTTTCAGAACAGTTTAGAAAGGTTCAGAAACATTGGATGAAGTAGAGTTTGAACACTTCAGGCTATACTTGATGGAAGATTCTGATCAGAGCTCACAAGACCAGAAAGCTGACAGAAATCTTGCCAGTAAAGACAAGACTCGAGAAGTTCATGTCAGGAAAAAAGACTGCAGTTGCTGCTGCACTTGTTTGTTAGGCGATGTTTGTTATACCTTGGCAGAAAGTTTGTCTGTAGTTTTCTAATATCCGGAGGCTTTGCAAGAGGCTGAGATTAATGGCAGTGGACAAAATTTGGCAAAAGAAATTTCAAGGCAGTCTAATGTTGAAGCAGTGGCATAGCTATTGTTAGGGGCTTTTAACTAGATTTATGCTGAGAATCAGGAGCAGAGAGCCCAACAGAATGAGTGAAAATGTTGTGAGTTTGGCCAGAGAGGAAACTCCCATAAAGTTTCATCCTGCAAGGATAGAAGAGAGGACAAATTAATCCCTGCAAAAACTAGCAAGGAAAAGTCAAGTTTTTCAGAAGAAAGCAACAAAATATATGAACTGAAAACATCCCAAGATCCAGCAGAATTCCAGCCTTTGAGTCTCAGAGCTATAAAGGTGATACAAATTGTGAGCCTTTCCTCCCTTCATTGGGGGGATGTTAGGTATCGTGTATCAACAACAAGAAAAGTAACTAAGACTGGACCATATCCAGTATATAAGTACCTAGTTGAACCGGGGAAGGTGACAAGCTCTGTCACCTGTCTGAGGTAGGAAGATCACAAGTTTGAGGCCAGCCTAGGCTACATAGCAGCCTAGAGAGATCCAGCAGAAAGAAAACATTCAAATGGGTAATGGAGCAAGGGACTGGAAGAAGGAAAAATAGAAGCAAAGCTTTGTAGATATGGTGGGGAAAAAGGGTCAAAGGAAAGGGAGGTAAATGAGGAAAAAATATCATGATATACTGTACACAGGCACAAATTGCTACTGTTTAATATGATCATAATATATCAAAAATGTACCAATAAGATTAAGTGTTTTTTAATTTTTTAAAAATATTTTAGTTAAAAGATGAAAGATACACCTTGGTACCAAGGCCCTGAATTCAATTTCCAGTAAAATCAATCAATCAATCAATCAATCATCCAACCCAATTATTTCTCTGCCTAAAACCTTTGTAGATCCCACAACCTTCAAAAAATCAAGGTTGATCTTCTGCAACTTTTATACCCTTGCCTAATATGTACTAAATTCAGAGTCAGCATTTGATAAGGAGGACAAGAAGACAAGAATTAGATACAAAAAGAAAATTTTTATTTGGAATGAAAAAGAAAATCACAGATAATCTTGGGACCTGAAAGTAGAGGTCCCTTTATTTAGATTTCTTTGTGAAGTGAAGGAGAAATACACAGACAATGATTTCTAATTCCAAACTAGCTTCCCCTTTCCATTTGAAGCTGTTCAATCCCCAACAATTAGCAAAACTCCTCGGGGACTATTCATACAAGAACCTTAAAGGCTGAACTTCTTTAGGCTTCTCTGCTTGTAGTGGAAAGATCAAACACATTCTATGTAATGTGTGGTTCTGTGCCTTGGTTTGTGCATTAAGTGCAGTGCATGTTGGGTGCCCTGCCCTGCCACCTCCAGTTGGCCTCCATCTACCCCCTACTGTTCGACGTCTAACACAAGTGCTAGTACCTCACCATCCAGCACAAGAGACTGACTATTCCACCCAAGCACAGCTCTGCGCTAAGTTTTGTTTTCTTAGGCAAGAGGATAAATGGAAGTACCCTTGTAATACATTTCAACATTTAAAGACTGTAAATCAAGTGAACAAATTGTTAAATAACATATACTTTTTCTGTCTGCCCTGAAAAAAATACATCTTCTAGACACTTACCTGGATTCAAAATTAAGTTCCTCTACTTCTTATCATTCAAAAAAAGAACTACACTGGTAAAGCTGTCCTCTGGCTGAGGACCCCATCAACTGCTCTTCTAAGCCAAGCCCCTGGCCGCTAACTCATCCCAGACCATCACAGCTCTGCCTGTCAACATCTCAGCTCTGTCTCTGGACATTACTGGGGCTCAGCCACAAGGTATATTCAAACAATGTGGTGAATGCTGAAATTCAAATAAAAGTATTACAATAAAAGACATTGTCATGAATTTTCCTCAAAGTCTTCCCCCTTGCTTTGAAGGCACTTACCTCATCATTCTTGCCATCTTTTCAACCCATTCTGGAATCCTCCTTGCTTTATTTATTTTTTTAAAGAATTTTTTTTTTCTTGTTTCAGAACTTTTGTTTGTTTATTTATTTTTATGGCCTGCTCAGCCTGCCCTGAGGGCAGGGCTGGCGCAGCATGTGGTACCAAGGATTGAACCGTGGTCCCTGCAGCTACCTAAGCTTTCCTAAGCAGGCACTTTAGACCACTGAGCCATCCTGCCAAGCCCCCCTCCTTGCCTTATGAAATGCAACCACAGTTCGTGAATGCTGCTGCCCAATACTGTATCAACAGAAAGGTGAGCCCATGAGAACATCACAGTTTGTCCTCGGCCACATTGGCCACCTCAGGCCCCACATCTGGTGCTCTGCAGCTTCAGGCTCCACCATGAGAAGTCAATGTTTTGGATTTCAAAGCAGCCACAACTAAAGACACTCAGGGAAGAGGATTTCCAGGACAACTTCAGCAAGCAAATTAAATGTTTAAAGTGAGTGGGAATCTTCTGATGGGGATTCACATAAACATATCTTTTACTATAATAAGTTTTTGAAAATTTAAACAGTGACTATCATTTCAAATCATGCCTCATATGCACATACTAGCGACATAGTCCAGGGCATGGATCTGTAAAGAATCCTATCATGTGTCGATTATAATCCCTTTGCTCTCATTCCACCCCAAGGTAAAGGCCACAGGCAAATGCGAGGCCACAGTGAGGTTATCTGAAGCACATTGCCTCTTGCCTAGGCCTAAGCTTGGTGTTGTTTTTAAAAATGACATGTATGTCTCCCTGCAGACTTGAGCCCCACCTTAGCAAAGACTGCTTCATAACACTGTTGCCAGAAAGCTATGAATGTGTGAAGAAGAGAGAGAGAGATGAATGGATGAATGGATGGACAGATGGATGGATGGATGAATGAATGAATGAATGAGTGGGTTTTTAAAAAGCAAAACATAAATCTAGGGAAGGAAAAACTATAGCAGTATAGATTCCCAGGACATTTCTGGTCAGATGACATTATCCAACAGGCTCCTTCACTGGTCTCTCAATTCAACTCTTGGAGAAGACTTTCCCATCAACAGGCAGGACTTGTAAGTAGTAAGTAGCCTAGGATGCTAATGAAAGATGTAGTCATTTATAAGACCCAGATGGTGCTTGTTTACAGGTTTACCTGCAATTCAGAGATATGAAAATACAAACACAGTTGCAGTAAGGAGAGGAACCATCTTCCAAGTGAAGTGCTATTGTCTCCCACAGTCACTTGGGAGAAAGTTATTTTTTCATTCTTCCTTGATTTGGAGATGAGGGGGAGGCTTGATGCAGACTTTGAGAGAGAGAGGAGAGATGGCCAAATAAAAAGCCAAGCCATGAGTAGGAAAAGCTACTCCTGTACTTTTTATAAATGAGTCTGCAGTTATCCACACTTTGGCTGGCACAAGGCAACACAGTCTGTCATAAAGTAAAACTGGAAACTAACTTTCAGAAGGCTCTCAACTCTGCTCACAGCCAGCCCTGTTTCTCTTTAGCTGAGCAAAGACAAATAGAAACCATGCGGTGAGGTATTTTTGTCATGCACAGCTGCAATATCTGCTATCACACTTCAGAACATTCAGGCAGCATTTGTAAAAATCTTTTATTGTTATGAAGGAATTTTGCTTCCAGAGAATTCATTAATCAACGTGGCACTGAAAGAACATTACTACCAATTTATAGATGAACTAAGTGCTGCATAATGTCTGTGGCATTTCCCTCCTGTTTGCAAGCAAAGTGAATGTTCTACAACTGCGTGAAGCAGCAGAAAAGAAAGTGGCACTGAAATAATAATGCTAGCTTTTAATGTCACTTTAGGTTCTTGGAAAAATGACTTACTCTGTCTTTGGTTTAACTTCTCCTCTAAAATGTAGTGGATGGGCCAATCTGCTGTTGAACAGGACACCTTTTAAGGTTTAAGTAGGGCGCCTAGTGTGACAAGGCATCTCGTGCTGAGCTGCGAGGATGCTTGGTAACCCCAACCTCGACATGGTCTAAAATATAGTACTCATTTGCACACCATGCACAAGGGACAAAGATGCGTTGGAGTCGCCACCGTCATCTTCAGTTTAGGCAACAATCGAGTAGGTTTCCTTTCTTTTTTTCCCCCCTGTACTGGTAGAATATTCTTTTCACAATGTGCTCATTTCATTATGACACACTGCTCACCAAGTCTGTGCTTGAGTCCGTGAAATCCTGAGTTTCTCACATAAATTTGAGTACTTTTGTGAGGCAATATGTCAAAGTGTTTCATTTAACTGACATAAGATGACATTCAATTGTATTTATGAAAAGCAGTAAATAAGTGCTGGCTTAAAATGAACTTTGTGTGGGTTATAACTTTGATTTGGGTTCTAATTTCATTTGGGTTCTTACTTTATTCATTTCAGCATTGTTTACTAGCTTCCTACTGGACATAAAAATGAATCTTCTCTTTTGGATCTAGATTTTATGTGACAGTATTAATTCCAATAGTACATTCATCTAATAATTATATTGTCCTAGTTTTTTCTTATAATAATTCTCAAGTCAAACATCAAAATTTTGAAGATAGAAAGATCCATACAACTTTATTCTCAAAAATTAATTTGAAACTCATCAACTGCCCTCACACATAAAAATTTGAACTCTAGTACCACATGAATAACTATGGATATTAGTGGACTCAAGGAATTTAGCAGCCAAACTCTTGACTAACTTTCAAATTTTCTTTTTATATCCTTATTAACATTCATATAATTGCCTCATTTTCCTTAGACCTCAAAGCCAGAATTATCTTGCTATTTCTCTTCATCCATAAAATTCTCCCTAACCTGGAACTCAGTAGCCAGAAGAGTGAGCTATAAGTCTAAAGAAAGAGTCTGATTTTTACTTTTTTATTGTTTTTTTTGTTTTTTGTTTTTTTTTGCCTTTTTTGAGACAGGGTCTTGCTATGCAGTTCAGGCTGACCTTGAGCTCACTTTTGTAGCCCAGGCTGGTCTCGAAATCACATTGATCCTCCTGCCTCAGCCTCCCGAGTGCTGGGATTACAACTATTTCCACATGCATAACCACATCCAACAACAATCTTAAGTTGGTATATTAAAATTGCAGCCATTTACATTTCATACCTGTATTTTGCATCTTATCACTATATTTTGCATTTTACAATATCTCAGTAATTAACATTTCCATTTTAAATAGCAGATCCTTTTACCTGTGTTTTCAGTAAGAACTAACCATAATAAGTACCAGCAGGGTCTTTCCAAACCGGCATGGTGGGCTATAACAATTGTACTGAGGGCAATTGGTCTTGCGCTCCATTTCCTACGATTTCTCAGTAAGTAAATCTTGGCTTCAAAGATTTAGTTGAAAAAGTGAGTTCCTCTGGCCAGGCGTGGTGGCAGACACCTGTAATCCCAGCACTTGGGAGGCTGAGGCAGGAGAATCAGTGCAAGTTCAAGTCCAGCTTGGGCTAAAAAAGTGAGCTCAAGGCCAGCCTGAACTGCATAATGAGACCCTGTCTCCAAAAGCCAAAAAAAAAAAAAAAAAAAAAATGAATGAGTGACTTCCTCAATGTTATTTCTCAAAGAATTTCTGTCAAATTGTTAAAAATCAGTAAAAAACATGATGCTTATGCACCTTCAAATTAGACAATAGGCTCTACACAAATGTGAGACACCATTAATTTTCAACTTCTTCAAGGCCTCCTTGATGGAACAAAAATAAGAGGAAAACTGTCTTGTACTCCACTGAAATTTTAAGATCCATTATAGCTGGAAATGTTCTATATCACCTCCACCCCTCAGATGAAAATCATAAAGAGCAAAAATACAAGTAGCCTCTTTAGTATCCATAAATTCATGTCCTCCAAAGATCTACAACTCAGTGAGGACTCAGGACATGAGAAAACCTCTACTGTAACTCAATGTTGCCCCAGATTGTCTCTTCAAGATTGTGTGGCAACAAAAGAAAGGGATCGATGATGTATAGCGTGCCTAAGGAGAGTCACCTAGAGAAAAAACATTTTCTCAGGGTTTCAAAGAGAGCAAACTGGTCAAGCAATGGAAGTGATGCATCCAGACGGCTGACAGGGACAACACTTCTACAAAATGCTGTACGTGGTTTCAAGATAAATCCTGAGGGGATTTGATTGACCTTGGGAGATATAAAAATCACATGTTTTGTTATACAGGTCTTGCTGTAACTTGACCTTAACCATGCAGCACAAAAATTTAACCAGGAGGCACAAGAAGTAAAGCCAGATTAGTATGATGCACTGTAAAAGGCTCACGTCAACAGCTTCTGACATTGCCAGTTCTGCTGGTAACCCACTACTATTATGGAATATTGGACTATGCATACAATTACTCTTAGTTCAATGATAGAAAATATTTGTACCAATAGTGTTTAGAAAAGTTATCATGTCTGTATCTTGTGCTCTGAGTAACTACTATGAAGACAACAATATGCATTGTATTAATTATTGTAGCTGTACTACTAACATGTTTTGAAGCTATCTCATTGTTATTTCTTATTAAACATAACAAAAAAATTAAAAATCTATGACTTATACTTTTTCAATGAAAAATGTTTTACTTTTCTATTACTATAAATGTTCTCCAAGATGTCTGAGTGGCATATAGCATAGAATATTTGTAAATCATCTCAAGAACTCTGGGAAACAGCCTTTCAGGAAATGATTGGGTTAGATTGTCCCAGGCCATCAGTAATCAGGTCCCAAGGTCTCTGGGCCTCATGAAGCAACTCCCCACTGCCACAGCTTTATTTCTCTCACACATTCAATCTTCATCCATAAAATGAGAAAACTGGATTGCAAGGTATTTAAACTCTTCCCACTGAATCACTAATTCTTTCTGGAAAGCAAAATAATAAATTGGTAGCTGAGTTTTATAAGGTCTCATGGTTGGATCTGTCTGATATTCTAACATGTAGCACAGACCCTTTGTCTTCAAGTTTTACCAAAATACTTAGTCTATGTAATGTCAGTCATTCAACTTTAACTTAAGCTTATACTTTCACACTTTTCTGACCATATGAGAAACAAAGTATTATTCAAGCAATAAACCAATTAACTCTGTCTACACTAGGGCATGTGCTTGTCAGGTAAGAATATAACAAAATCTCTAACACAAAAAAAAAATTTAGAATGATAAAATATCCTTTTAAAAATTACTAAATATATTATATTTAATCAAGTGTATATTATTGACCTGGCATTCTAATATATATAAAACTGATTTTAAAATATTGTATTTTGCAAAGTACTGCATTAAATAATTTACCTATAAAATTTAATCTGAATTCTTATTTTTTGATAAGGAAAAATGTAGTCAGAGGCAGGAACTTTTAAATAGAAAATGCATAATAATGAAGATATAAAAATAATTCTACGTAGGTATTTTAAACCACCAAAGGTTGCAAGAATCAAGGTGAAGATTTAGTGTGTTAACTCCCATTTGACATAAATCGTCTTGAAGTACAGACATCAACAAAAGAATGAACTCAAAAGAGAAGTACAGTACTCATTATAAACTGATAGTATTATGACATGAAGTTATAGTTATAGAATATTGGCTTTTTTTCATGTTCTTGAACATAACACTATGTTAATTACATAGATGAAAACAAATAGGCTTCATGTGCTGTATTTTATTTAAAGTGGAAATATTTTCAAAGTTCTGAAATAAAACATCAAGGGTATTGTTTCTATTTTGTTCCCATCCTTTTATGTCTGAGACTGCTTTTTGTCCTTTTGTTGGTTTTTCATTTATTATTACTATTATTTCTTTTCTAAAGATTGGGTAATGTGAACCTTGCCAAAGCCTTTCATTTAAAGTTCTGAAAAACTCTGGATTCTTTCTTTATCAGCAAATAAAGATAAGAGTAGCATGCTTAAAATGCCAATTTCACTTCTCCGCTTGAAAGGTGATAATGTGCTTCCCAAAGCAAATTTTCTTTTCTAAATCCAAAGACTCAGTAACATCACCTTAATAATCTTTTCATTTTGAATGGCACGATTCTTTGAAAATTTTAATTACTGAACCATTCACGATGTCATTTTGAAATTATGTTATACCACTTGTAACACGTTAGCAAATTCAAAATGTTGTACAAAGACAAATCAATATTATTAAAGGGCTGTTGACCAAAAACGATTCTTCAGAATCACCACTATTCTAAGCTTAAGTGCACACAACAAGCTTGAACATTAATTAGGTACTGAAAACGTCAAACATTACTTGGGAGGAGAAACTTGTCATTAGACATAGGTCCTGTGAGTGGAAAAATATTAAGACACTTGAATCATGATATTTAAAGTAAAGGCAGCTATCTCTAACAAATCCTTTATTGTAATCAGGCTTTTTGATATCCTTAATTGGTGCATTCTTGTAATAAATAACTATGTAATGGAAAATATTATTAAAATTAAGTGGCATGCCTATTTTAAAATACAACCATTTCTATTAAGGTAAGAGGAATAGCAAATCTTAAAATATGTATTGTAAATAATATAAGGTTTTTGAGTTTTCATTTATGTTTCAGAATCCCAACCACATTGTCTCACTTATTTGTAATCCATCAACCCAAGTGACAAATAGTCTTCTATATTTACCCACCCAGAATATACAAGAAGCATACTGTATTAGCAGCTGAAGCTACAAACGCTGCTGTCAATCACACCTTCTGGCAGCATACCATATTTCTTGTCACCAAGAGGCTTAAAGCAAAGAATCTGTGCCTAATTCTTTTAAACCTTATAGGTCAAAAGGGTTTAAAATTATTTTTGACACCATTTCTTTGCTTTGTCAACAGGCCCGAGTACTTTTTAGCTTGTAAAGGATATCAAGAAACGACTCCATCGAACATCACAAATTTATGGGTCTTAAGACATCACTTTTCACAGTAACAAATTCTTCAGGAAGATTAGACAATGTTTCAGGAAGATGTTAACATGATTTTGAGAATTACCCTAAAAACCTGGCCATGCAATACCTAGAACTGGGCCTGCAGACCAGGGGGCATGCAGGTATGTCTCAGGCTACGGAATGACTGAGGCACCTGGGCAAGAGGTCCACAGTAGGTTAAGGTGAATTCCGCCACAGTGGTTGTCAGCAGCTCCCTATGGCCCATGGTAAATCACAAGGGAAACATTTTGGTAAACTGACTTTGCAAAGACCAAATCATACAAATCTTTATGCTTTCTCATAAACATTTCCTCATTCCCTCCATATATGAAGGGGCTTAGGCACTCGTTCTTCCCGAGTTTTTGCTTCACACTTATTTGTTTGGGCTTCAGCCTACTTCTGCATACCTTCTGGTGTTTTTTGAAAGTCTGTTCCATCTTTGTTCATGTCTCAAATATGTCCTCTTCTCAATTCTATGGGTGGCCCTGAGTGGCACTGGCCTCTCTCTCTCTCTTTGATTTTGAGATAATGGAGCTGTCTTCTCTGTAATCTTTTTGTATGGAGAAGTTCTTGGGGGAGTCTTAGTCGGCCAGCCCGCTACTCCTATGAGGCAAACTTATCTCTTGCTTTCTTTATTAATCTTTTTAGTATCAATTTAGACATCACAAATCTGCAGCATTTTTCTCTGCAAGTTGAGGAATTCCACTCCCTCTTTTAGAACTTCTCATGTCATGCAGCTTTTTTTGACATACTTTTTTGTTAACTTTTATTTACTTATTTGGTATATGGTCTTGCTATACAGCTCAGACTCACAGTGATCCTCCTGTCTGAACCTCCTCAGCACTGGGATTACAGGGGTGTACCACTATGCCCAGTTTCAGGGCTGGTGCCAGTGCCTCGTTTTCCAAGGCCAGCACGGTCAGAGATCGAAGTAGGTTCCTCGTACTTTCCAGGCAGGCCATTATGCCACTGAGCTATCTCCCCAGTCCTGATATTCTGAAGGGCATTGACAAACTCCTCCTGGCCTTGCCCTGACTAAACACGAACTTCTTTTCATGGTCTTTCAGTCACTAACCCATACTATTATGTGAGCTTCTTTATTTTGTCAGTGTGTCTTTATAGTGTACACCATCTACATGTTATACCTGATTGACCACCTGGTATGAAATAGCTGCACGAGTCCCATGCTTATGCTGACTTTGGTGAGTGCATAGAGCCACCAATCTTCCTCAAGCCCACACTGATATGAAGCACATTGTTCTTCCTCTAATTAGTAGCCATGAGGGCCATCTAGTCAATAAAGAGTGAGCAACTCAGAGAAGAGTGGTGCTTGACTAGGGGATTGAACACAGGACCTTGCGCTTGCCAGGCAGGCACTTAAGAATAATTCTAATATTTAGCCATGTACATAAACATGAGGAAGAAGAAACAAATATATATATATATATATATATATATATATATATATATATATATAATAATTAAGAAAATGTACACAATTACATAGATATATAACTACTCAATTAAAAATATAATTATATCAATTAACACTGTCCTCACATAGGAGGAAGTATTTTACACATGCCTTCAAATTCAAGTTTTATACAAACTCTTGACACTCAGAGAAACAATCACCATTAGAGAAATAGTGGCTTTGCTAAGGGCTTTGCTATGAATGTTCTTATGTCAGGTTTAATAAAAATCAAACTTACTAAACTCACTGTATAAGGAGCCTAAAAGCTGATTTTTTTTTTAATGTAGAGATGGCAGTAGTCTATACTAAGCCATAGCTTAGGTTTGTAGTTATTTGCAAATGTAGTTATTGCAAATTATAAAGCTAAGGATTTTGTGGTTTTTAAAATTTACCACATTATTTCCAAATGTAATTTTGCAAGATACACTTTCATGAATTTAGACTGCCATTGCCATTGTGAATGAATAAAAAGTAATAAACATATTATCCGGAAATGTTTTTCTATTAGACTAACTCCCAATGCATTTGGTTTGTTTTTACATGAAAAGAATGTTACAATTACCAGCATGGATACTGTGATGGTGTGGGATGGGGTTATAAATCTTAGCAGAGTTTGTCAGTAAGCTATTTTTAATAATTGTGTTGCACAATTTTATTTCTAGAGCTGAAAACCTCAATTGATTTTGGTTTCCTACACATCTGTCTTTTTAATTACCTTCTCAGATTAAGAAAAGAAAAACACGCTATGCTTGAAAAACCACAAGTAAGTACCCTTCTTAAACCCATGGTATACAATCCAGGATTTTCACATTTGCATTTAACTTTTTTCATCCCCCTAAAACATTATTCTAAAGTAGCTCTTTTAACAGAAAGTCTGAGGACATATTGCTCTCTGAAACATAAAGCCACTGTCACATGAAAATCTGATTTTAAAACTGTATTGAGTACAATGTCTTTATGTGAAATTCACAGACTACTTAGTGCACAAAAAAATGACTAAGAATGTAAACTTTAAGAGTTCATCTACCAATGCTGCAGGCTTCCTTAGTTTAGAGATGTTTCCTACCCATAAAGCTCAATGCCAGATTTCAATCCAGTTTTACTGGAAACCTTTGCAGGTCATCTGTGGTGGATTGGCAACTCGTAGTCAACTTGTAGTGCACACGTGATCTAAACCAGTGTGGTAGTGGGTGTGGGAGGCCCACCTGAGCATTGTTGAGGGCAGCATAAGAAGCAGAACTGAAGAAGTTCAGAAGCTGTTGTGAAACTGTTAGCAAGGCCGTTGGGAGCTGTTGGCACTTTTGGTTTTCCCAGGGCTGCTGTTTGTTCTCTTAAAGGTTCTTGTCCTGCTGGCTTTCCTGATGAATTCCACTGTTCACATCATTGAAAACACTTGGGACCTTGGTGTCCCTAGGAATGGTTGAGGTTCACTTGCGGGTGGGGACGTCTGGACCCTGGCTCTGGAGGGGAAGATGGCGCACTGCTCAGTTTCCTGAAGAAGCCTGTCGCGATGGCTTTCATTAGAGCAACTCAGCTTTTCTCATCTTTGGATGATCCTGGGACCTCTCTGTTGCTGAGGATAGCTGTGGTGCTTTGGTGGGGGAGCTCTGGTTCTTACTTTGAGCATTGATTCCTGGATCCAGCCCCTATCCCTCAGCCTGCCAGTAGAGACCCTTCATCCCCTTGAGGCAGACTTTCTAGATTCTAAACACTGACCGCTGGGCCTTCCCTGTTCAGATACCTGAAACAGGCTTACGTGAGAAATTGTCATGGGCTCTAGGCTTCCAGCTGTACTCCTTGGAGGCACTGCTATGGCTTCTAGGTCTTCAGCTGACTCACACAGGACATTACAATGGGATCCAGGTCCTCAGATGGATTCTCTGGTCTTTGGTGTGTGGACAGTGTCAGTGAAGTCTCTTTGTACATGATTGGCCAGAATAAAACGATCATTTCCTAAGGAGACAAGCCAATAGAAAGCTCACTTCTGGGTAAAGTTGAGTGGTGTCTAAGTCAAGATGATTCAGCTCTTCCTACCCCTCTCCCCTTTGTCTTTCCACTGCCAAAAGGCAATTTATATGGACAAAATTGCTCTCAGTGACATTTCATATATTAAATATGATTGCTTTTTAAAGATAATTATGTAACATTCATAGCTCCTGTAATAAAATAAGTGAATTATTGTTCCCATGAAAGAAATACCCATTTTCTTTTGGACATAGAGGGCACACAATAAATATAAAGTTCATTGAAAACAATAATGTGAGAACTAACACATAAGAGGGAATGATAACATGCCACAATGAAGTTAGCAGGTCATGTGTATAACTTGTTCTTCACGAGTCAGCCTTGCTGAAAATCGACTTGCCGCACCTCCTAATGTGGCAACTACATGACTCATTTTACTCTGTACACTTGTGTCACGATGTCCCATTTCAGAGTCTAAAAAGCTTGGCACTTTTCTTATAAAACACGCAGAGGAGAAAGTGCTAGGATGAGGTGCTTTAACAATTGTTTGGGCGGCCCAGATAGCTCAGTGGACTAAAGCGCCTACTTAGGCAGAGTACAGTGGCGGAGATTCCATCCCAGGCATGCCGTGCTGGCCCCGCCCTTGAGGTGTACTGAGACAGTGATTCAGCCTGGGCATGGTGGCACGCACTTATAATCCCATCGTTTGGGAGACTGAAAACAGGAAAATCACTACGAG
This sequence comes from Myocastor coypus, assembly GCA_004027025.1. NCBI lineage: Eukaryota > Metazoa > Chordata > Mammalia > Rodentia > Myocastoridae > Myocastor > Myocastor coypus. The sequence goes on from PVJA010008775.1 coordinate 62,707, forward strand.
TCCGATCTATGTACTGAGACCCTATAGACTCTGTAGAGCCTGTCTTAAATACGTTTAAAAAAAAAAAAAATGTTTTCCTCCATTTTGCTTACTTTTGCTGTCAACCAGTTTGGGCTGATCTGATTAGTCTCTTTGAATAACCGGAAATAGTAACTGTCCTGATTCCCCCACACCTACTTTCCTAACAGGCCACCTCTCAGCCTACCCCTGAAGTGCACAGCCCTATGACCACACTGTAGATCACACTGAACTGAGTCTGTTTGGCTTTTGGTCAAATGCCAGAGCATACATTTAGGAACAAGGAAGCAATGCCACTAATTAAAGTAGCATATTTAATCTGAACATATGTGAAAGGAAATAGATACTTAAAGAAACAGGGATTCCATATGGGCTCTCATGAGCAAAACAAACCTTCAG
>PVJA010008776.1:5287-63239 GCA_004027025.1 Myocastor coypus
AAAAAAAAAAAAAAAAAAAAAAAAAAAAAAAAAAAAAAAAAAAAAAAAAAAAAAAAAAAAAAAAAAAAAAAAAAAAAAAAAAAAAAAAAAAAAAAAAAAAAAAAAAAAAAAAAAAAAAAAAAAAAACCCAGAAACACTAAATCTCCTGAAAGAGAAAGTGGGTGGAAATCTTGAAGATATAGTATTAGGCAAACATTTCACGAATAAAAATCAAACTGCATGGGAAAAACTTGAAGGAATTAACAAATCAGACATCTTCTTATTAAGAAGTTTCTGCATGTCCAAAAAAATCACCAACAGAGTGAAAAGGCAACCCGCAAATTTGGAAAAAAAATCTTAATAAGCACTCAGACAAAAGTTTTCTATATAGAATTTATAAAGAATTAGAAAATAGTAGGGTTCTCAAATTTAAAAACCAATCTAAAAATAGGCATCTGAGATAAGCACATACTTCTCAAAGGAAGAAATACAAAAGGCAAATAAATATGTGAAAAAGTGTTCCACATCCGTGAAATACAAATTAAAACAACATTGAGATACCACCTCACCCAGAAAGAATGCCTATCATAAGGAAATCAACTAACAACAAATGTTGGAGATGCTGCAGGAGAAAAAGGAACCCTTCTCCACTGCTATTGAGAATGTAGACTGGTGAAACCACTATAGAAATCAGTGTGGAGACTTCTCAAAAAACTAGGACTGGAAATCCCATTCAATCCAACTATCTCTCCTGGAAATCTTCCCAAAAGAACTGAAAACATCATATATATATATTTGTGATAGCCAAATTTTGGAAGCAACCAAAATGTCTATCACTTGAGGAATGGATGAAAAAGATGTGGTGTTTTTATACAATGAAGTATAACTCAGCTACAAAAAAAAAAAAAAAAAAAAAGCAAACTTAAAGCTTTCATAGATAAACGGATGCAACTTGAAGCTGTACTCATAAGTGAAATAAACCAGACCCACATGTATACATATTATATTGTCTCCCTGGTATAAGAACTCAAAAAGAAGAAATAAAAACTGAAAGGTACGACACAGTTAAATGAAAAGAAAGCAAACTTAAGAATTAAACAATGAAGAGAGAGAGAGAGGAGAAAAGTTAAGAAATAAGGTAGAGGCAAATATCATACATTTACATATATAAGATGGATATGGCAGTGGTCCTAAGAACTTCCATCAATTTTGTGAAAAAAGCAATTAATGGGTAGAATTCTCATACTGACTAACTACACATGCTGATTTCTGTGAACTAAACAGTTATACTGAGGTCAGCAATATGTAGTACTAAAACAATGTTTGAAATACCTATCATTTTGGTCTTATTAATGTGCACTATTTCTACCATACAGTGCACATATATCATATCATATCAATTATTGCTATACTCCCTTTAAAGTAAATTTTTTGGGCCCAAAGAGATAGCTCAGTAGAATAAACGCTTACCTTATTTACAAGGTCCTGAGTTCAATTCCTAGTACTGAAAAAAAAAGTAAAATTTATTAAGACTAATAAAAGAAAATGAGGGATGAAAACCAAAATTTAAGACTTTTTGAAAGCGTGTGGTAATATTCAATCATATGACCTATCTTGCATAATTATATCTGTTAATCTGAGCAACAGATTTAATGATAAAAACATAATATATTCATCATTGTTAATCAGTTATTCTAGTTTTGAGAAACTGTAATGTATGTATTGTTATATGTTACCCTGTTTTTGTCTTATTTTTGTTTTTCTTCATCTTGTATTTACTCTTCAAAATAAAATAAAATTACTATAAAAAAGAAGCAAGCACCAACATTATGCTGCAAAAAAGAAATACATTTAATTTAAAAATAAATTCATGCACTGAACATAAAAAGGATGGAAAAAAATACTCCATGCAACAGAAAATAACAGAGGTATCTATTCTATTTGCAGAAAAAGTGGATTTTAAGCCAAGACTCATTAAGAGACTCAAAGAAGGTCACTGCATTCTTGTTAAGGGAGTAATTCATGAGGAAAAAATAACAAGCATAACAAGCACTAAATACCAGGGCACCTAGCTATGTAAAACAAATATGAATGGACGTGAAAAATCCAATAAGCAATAACATGATTGTAATGGGGTACTTCAATGCCCCATATATTAGCTAGACAAAAAAATGAACAAAGAAATATCAGAACTGAACCAAACTTTTGAACAAATGAACTTAGTAGATGTCTATAGAATGTCCCATCATACAACATCACAACACATATTCTTCTCAGCCACATGTGAATTGTTCTCCAAAATAGACCATGCACTATATCACAGAACATGCTTAATATGTACAAAGTGATACTGGAAATCAATAGCAAAAGAAATTTTATTTATTTATTTATTTTTAAAGAATTTTTAATTTTATTTATTTATTTTTTTTCTTGTTTCAGAACCTTTATTTGTTTATTCACTCATTTTTATGGCCGGCTCAGCCCGCCCCGAGGTCAGGGCTGGCGCAGCATTGTCGCCAAAGCTTTCCCAAGCAGGGGCTTTAGACTACTGAGCCATCCCGCCGGGCCCCAGAAATTTTAAAAATTGCATAAACATGGGGAAATTAAATGATGCCCTCCTGAAATATAAGTTAATCACAGATTAAATTAAAGAAGAAATTAGTCAGTTTCTACAATTAAATGATAATGCCAATAAAACCTACTGGAATTTATGGGAGACAGTGAAGGTAGTCCTTTAAGAAAAATTTATAACAGTGAATTCTCATATCAGAAAAACATAATGAACTAAAATAAACATCCTAATGTTGAATTTCAACCTTCTAGAAAAAGAAGAGCAGGTCTAGCTCAAAGCTCATATGGGGGAGAAAATGTTAAAGATTAGAGTAGAAATTAATTCAATTGAGACTAAGAAAACAACACAAAGAATCAATCAACCGAAAGTTGATTCTTTAAAATAATAAATAAAATCAACAAACTGTTAAGCACACTTTTTAAAAAAAGGAAAGAAAAACTCAAACCCATGCAATGAGGAATGATAAGACAGAAATAAGATTCCTCAAAAATTCAGAATATTGGGGTTGGGGAGATAGATCAGTAGAATAAGCACTTGCCTGGCAAGTGTAAGGTCCTGAGTTCAATCCCCAGTACCAGAAAAAAATAAATAAATAAAAATAAAGAAATAAATAAATGTATAGAAATTCAGAAGATCATCAATACCTGTTTTGAGAACCTATATTCTAGTATGATAGAAAACACACAAGAAATAGACAGATTCCTAGATATGTGTAAATAACTAAAGGTGAATCAAGAAAACACAAAAATTCTAAATAAACCAATATCTGCCAGTGAAACTTAAGATATAATTAAAAGCCTACCAACAAAGAAAAGTCCAATTCCTGATGGATTCATTATTGAATTCTACAAGAATTAAGAAACCTATTACCACCACTTCTCAAACTGTTTCATGAAACTAAAAGAGAAGCAATACTATCAAACTCAGTCCTGGAACCAAACCTTATTCTGATACCAACTCCAGAGAAGCAACCAACCAAAAAAGAGAGCTACAGGCTAGGATTCCTAATGAATACAGATGCAAAATTCCTTAATAAGGTACTGGAAAACAGAATTCAAAAAATTATCAAGAAAATTTTACATCAAAACCAAACAATGGGCCAGCAAGATAGCTCAGTGGTCTAGAGCACCTGCTTAGGTCAAAACCAAGTAGGATTCATTCCAGAGCTGTAGGGATAGTTCAACATGTTATACACCATATTAGCGGAGTCAAGAACAAGAACCACATGACCATCTCAATAGAGGCAGACAAAGCATTTGACAAAGTCCAACATCAAAAATAACCTAGAGAAAATTGGAGAGATGATCATTACTTCAATGTGATAAAAAGCCATTTATGACAAACCAACAACCAAAATCATATCACATTGACAAAACCCCAAAACTTTATTTCTTAAATTAGGAATAAGATAAAGATATGTACTATACTATCACCACTTTTATTCAATGTAGTTCTGGAAATACTAGCCATTAGATAAGAGAAAAAAAACAAATAGGTGTAGGAAAGGATGAAGTTAAATTATTATTATTATTTGCAGATGACATGATATGATATGTAGAAGACTCCAAAAAACTTTACCAAAGAACTGATAGCTTTAATAACAAAATTTAGTAGTGTAGTTGGATATAAAGTCAACATTCAAAAATCAATACCCTTGGGCCAGCCAGATAACTCAGCAGACTGAAGTGCCTGCTTAGACACCTGCAGGAACTGGGGTTTGATCCCTGGCTTGCTTTGCTGGCCCTGCCCCTGGGGCACACTGAGACAGAGACTGAGATTGGGCATGTGGCATGAACCTCTAATCCCAGCACTTGGGAGACTGAAAACAGGAGGATCATTACGAGTCTGATCTATGTAGTGAGACCCTGCACTAAATGCATTAAAAACAAAGAAACAAAAATCAATACCCTTCCTGTACATGAATAACAAACTCTCTGAGAATTTAGGGAAGCAAGACATTTCACAATAACATCCAAAGAAATTCAGTATTTAAAAATCAATTTAATGAAGGATGCAAAAGATGTTTACATTGAAAACCATAGTACTATGAAAAAGGAGATCAAAGAAGATAACAGAAAGTGCCATGATATCCCTTGTTCTTGGGTAGGAAGAGGAATATGAAGTGGGAGGAAGAACACACAGAAAATAATTCTAAATTACCAAGGTCGATGAAATTAGTCTTAAATTTTTTCCACTTAACAAAATTTTCTATTTTTGAATTCTGGACATATGTCACATCTCTAATGTCCCTTTATTTTAATCATCATCAGTGATCAAACTTTATAGACAAGTCATTCAATTAAAAGTGATTTATGAAAATTAGTACTTCTTCATTTCTAATGAAAATTACATGGTAGAAAATTACAATGTATTTTAATACTAAAACACACACTTACAAAGTAAACTCTTGTCCTCCCTGGGCAAGCTGCCTGGGGCATCTGCTAATACATAGGACAAAGGCCCATCAGTGTATTGAACTAAGGTAGAGAAGCCAGAGAATAGGTAGTTCCACAGCCTCACAAGGGGCTGTGACATCACATCCCTTAATAATCAGAGCTACCTCCTTCATCAGGATCCCAAGCATAGGATACCCAAGTCCCTTTGTGCCACTAACCTACCAGTTCTCCCTGTGCCATCCTCTCATTCCTCATCAGTGCCTACTGATGAAACTTCTCAGCTGTGTATCTTTCTATACTCCTAAGGACAGGATGACCACACCTTACAGGGTGCCTGGCATTGCTGGTTTAGGTTTGTTCTTTCAGAGAGTTGTTAACCGTGTCCCCCTTTTTCTCTAAAACTTCATAGTCTGAACAGACAATTACTTGCTCCTCTGTCTATAGGCAAAGAGAAGTCTATGGCCTTAACTTTCCTATGGGACTATAAACATCCCTTGAGTAAATAGTTTTTAGGAAGATTAAGGGGGAAAAATAAGATTTAAGAATTCTCCATCATAAAAATTCTAAGCTAAAAAGATTAAACAAAAAATGTTAAGGTGGATTCTGAGACACCTAATAAGATTTGGATTTCTGATCTTAGCCTTAGCAGATTATAGCATCTGGCATGGTTCTTGAGGCTTGCTGGAAGCAACCAGTGAAGGCAAGTTGTGATGTGTTTTGCAGTTCAACTTTGCCAGCATGCTTCCTGACTCATTCTGGGTTTGACTGGAGAAAGATTTGAATTGGATCTGCTTCCCAGGCAATCAAATCTTCAGCCTCTTTAAAACTATAAATTTTATGTGATCTCTGATCCACTTGTCTCTGGCACCTCAAGTGCCCAGGTTCTTCCCTTGGGGTTATGCTGCTCTTCATGTGCCACCCAGAGACCTTCTGAGCCCTCGTTGGGATGTCAGCCCTCAAACCTCTCCTCTGCATCAGTGCTCCATGATACGTTCTGAAATGTTCTGTAGTGACGAGCCTCAAGATAAAGGTATTTCAGAAACCTCCCTCTGGGAAGTTGACTATATACAGCCACTTAAAAAAGGTCCCAAGAAAGGGCTGGGAAGATAGCTCAGTAGAATAAACACTTGCTTGGCAAATTCAAGCACCTGAGTTCAATCTCCAGTTCCAGAAAAAAAAAACTCTCCATTTAGAGCCAGTGAGATGGTTCAGTGGTCTGGAGAGCCTGCTTAGGAAAGCTTAGGCAACTGTAGGGACTGTGGTTTTATCCCTGGCACCACATGCTGTGCCAGCCTCACACCCAGGGCAGCTAAACTTGCCATTTAAAAAAAAAAGTCCCAAGCTAGTGTGGCTCCATGGTAGACCACTTGCCTAACAGATGAGAGCATGGTTTCCATCCCATGCTGCAAAAATAAAGTTCCCAGGAGAGAACTCTGAGCCCTGCTCACCTGTCTGCAGGCATGCCTACCTCAAGAACAAACTCATTTCTTTGAAAAATTTGCCATATATTTGGACCATGGTACCACTGCCTCTTACCTTTTTCTATAATACCTGGTGGCTCCATTATCATCATTTTGGAATATGCCCAAATTTCTCTCATATATGTTAAGATTCACTAAAATAGTCATTCTCCAACTGCTAAGGTGGTTCCTGGCCCTTTACTCTATGTTGGTGTGTACTGGGAGAACCACTGATGCAGTGCAGGGCACTATCTTTGCCTATCACCTACCAGGGTAACAATAGCTGTCTCAAACAGCCAAACCTTCTGTCTTCTTTTTTCTGTGGTAGGGCAAGACCTGAAATTGAACAGTCCCTCCTCCAAATGGAGTGAGTCCTTGGGTCATGGTGATGTAAGAGCCCAGCAGAAAATAGTGGAGTTAAAAAGTAGCTCAGAATTTAGGGAATAAGGAGAATCCTTGGATCTAAGAAAAACAAAGAAAAATCTGAAATAAAGCTGTAGGCTTGCTTTTAAATACTCACTTTTAATGGACTTTTAAAAAGTCACTAATTTTAGAGGTCACATAGCTGAGCAATGTATTCTTAGTCTTTCCCTGTCCCTGCTATAGGTAACACCTCTGATATGTGGGTCATGATGGTGACGGTTACGTAGGTAACTTTTCTAGGACTTGAAGTCTGCTCTTGTTGAAACCACCAGCTCTTCAGTTGTGCAGATGTGTGATGGCTGACTTCTCTGACATCATTGGCTACAAATTTCACACTCAGGTCAAATAAAAGCCACCAATTTCTGAACATTCATCCCGGGAGGAGGCATAGGGCTGGATCTTGCACATTCAGACCACAATTTTTCTCACTTCCATCACATTGGCTTGTGTCTTAAGTCACCCTGTTTCTTTTTCTTTTTTCATGCATTTTTAGTACAAGGTCTACAGGGTCTCACCACTTAGATTGGACTTGTAGTAATTCTCCCGTTTTCAGCCTCTCAAGCACTGGGATTACAGGCCATGCCCAGTCTCACTCACCATCTCAGCATACCCTGAAGTCAGGGTTGGCACAGCATGCTGGGGACTGAACCTCGGTCCCTATGCCTGCCTTAAGCAGGCGCTTTAGTCTGCTGAGCTGTCTGGCCAGCCCAGTCACCCTGTTTCTTTAACCCACACAAAGCTCTAAATCTTGCCCTCAGAAAGAGAAAACTGAGCCCTGCTCTTCTGTCTCCAGGCATGCCTACCTCAAAAACAAACTCATTTTCTTTGAAAAATTTGCCATTTCAATAACTGGCGCATTGGGGCTGAGAAGATAGCTCTGTGGCACAACTGCCTGCTTGGCAAGTGCAAGGTCATGAATTCAAACCCCAGTCTCAATAATAATAATAATAATAATAATAATAATAATAATAATAATTGGGACATTCAGCTGGCAAAACGGGCTTGGTTCTGTAAAACTAGCACCACAATGAGTCAACACTTTGGGCTGATTTATTTGGTTTTGCTTCATCACTTTACACCCTAGAGAGATAGATTTGGCAATGGGGAGTGTGTAATACTTCCAATCAGAAGAAGGACTGGATGCGAGGACAGGGGCTTCAGTGATCCAAAGGGTGGGAGAGAGAGTGGACCCAGAGGACCACTATAGGCACCGCTATTTGAGCCTGCACGTAAAGCCAGGCTCAGATACAGGAGCGCAAGCAGCATGTGGTGAAAGACAGTTCCCACAGCAGCTCAGCCTTGAGGTTGACCTTTTCAGTTACAAAGCTACTGCTGTGGGGGAGGATTCCCTAAATCCTGATACAGTGGAAATATTCTGTCCCAGGGGCTGAAGCAAGGTTGAGCCTGATATCAGTTCTGTGGTTTCATCTATGAAAAGCAAAACCAGGGCTGGGGGGATAGCTCAGCAGCACAATATCTGTTTGGCAAGTGCAAGGCCCTGAGTTCCATTCATGATAGAAAAAAAAAAAAGAAAAAACAAAACAACAACAACAAAAAAAAACATAGTATTAGAGCCTACATCCCTTTCTAAAAGAAAAGCTTCCAAAATCTTATATCCCCTCTGTCTTAGTTACTTTTTACTCATTGCTGGGACAAATATCTGACACCCAAAATGAAGGAAGGAAAGGTTTATTAGCTCACAGTTCGTGGAGGTTTCAGTCCATATTCGGCTGACCCAAGGCTGAGTGGAACAGGGCAGAGAGCATCCAGTTCATGGCGGTGGAACAGCAACAATCACGGCAGAGGCAGCCAACCAAACAGAGCAGCAGAGCAACAGCTTCAGTCTGTCTCTCTGTCTCTCTTTATATTACATTCAGGCTCTCCACCTCAGTTTATCTGCCTTAGGCTACACCCATAATCCCAGAAATACTTAAAACATATAATCCCAGGGATCATGGATCAAGTCTCAAATTCTAGATCAGTACTAAATCACATAATCCCAGTGACTCATTAGTCAAGTCTCAATCTATAAAAGTCCCTGCCCAATGACTGCATGAGACTTTGGGGGGACAACTAGACATAAACCATAACACCCTCTAAGTGACATCTCTCAGTTTTTCTCCACTGCAAGGAGGTCACCCATCATTCTACAAAGAAATATCAGTTACCTATTGCCATGCTTATGCTGTGTAACAAGCAGTCATGCAACTCAGTGGCATTCCACAGTAAGCATTTATTCTTCTTGCTTCTGGGGTCCACCAGGCTGCTTTTCTGAGCTTGGCATGGCTTGTTGTGGGGCTGATAGCTGCTACAGGCTGCCCTTAGCTGAGCACACTGGGACCATGAGGTATGTTCTTTGCAGGGCCTCTTCGGGACTTGCAGCTGTCACACTGCCACTTCTGCAAAGTCCTATTGGTGAAAAATCACACAGGTGATCCCAGGCCAAATGATGAAAAGAAAACTCTACCTCTTAGTGAGAGAAACTTTAAAGTTATGTGGCAATAAGTGTAGTTAGGAAGAGAGGTGAGGAACTGGAGCAGCTGATGACTCACATTCTCAGGGATAATGTCCCCAATATCCTTTGTTCATTCTAAATGAAAAAAAAAAAAAAAACTTTTCTTCTACTAGAGGTAAAACATGACAACTTGAGTAATTCTATTTATCTATATGACCATAAGAAATGTTTAGGGCCAGACAGATAGACAGATAGCTCAGCATACTAAAGTGCTTGCTTAGGCAGATGCAGGGACTGGGGTTCAATTTCCGGGCTCCACATGCTATGCAGGCCCTGCCCTCGGCATGTGCTAAGACTGTGGCTAAGACTGGGCATGGTGGTGTGTGCCTGTAATCCCAGTGATTGGGAGGCTGAAAACAGGAGGGAGTCTGATCTGTGTAGTGAGAGCCTGGAGATGATGTACTAAAATACAAAAGGAAAGAAAGAAAGAAAGAAAGAAAGAAAGAAAGAAAGAAAGAGAAAGAGAGTGGGGAAGGAAAGAAGGAAGGAAGACAGACAGACAGACAGACAGACAGACAGACAGACAGAAAGAAAGAAAGAAAGAAAGAAAGAAAGAAAGAAAGAAAGAAAGAGTGAGTGAGTTTGATTCAACTAAGGTGACTATCACGCAAACGATTTAGGAGAAACATTCCACTAGGTGTAGAGCTCTCATGTGTTCTTCAGAGAACCAGACGAAGAAGGCGCTTCTGTGGCACATAACCAATAAGTGTCACATCTGAGCATCATAGTTCCATGAGGATGACGCAGTTCTGAGAAATCTCCATTTCCTCCTGAGGCTGCAAGAGCCTGAGGTACTCCCTAGACTGCTTCTGCAGAAAGGTGGTGCCCTGGTAGCACCAGCGTCCCAGGACGCTCAGCCTCACTCTGACCTCCCAGCTGCCCCTGGCAGGTTGCATCTCCTGGTCCCAGAAGAATCCCTAGCCACCCCATTCCAAGAGCAGTGTATGAACGTCTAAGAGTCCAACCAAGCCATTTCCAGGAAGCCATAGATATTTTTTCCTTTGCCATTTTTGAGAGGAGGTCTTCACAAAGGCAAAGCCACAGCTGGCATTCCACTGGCAGAGCTGACCACTGTAGAAGTTGAACAAATGCATGGTGGAACACCTTGCTTGTCTTCAGGAAGCACTCATTTTCCTTCCACTTGTTTTTCTGCCAGCTTCTTGTGCAAATGTTATGACTGTTTTGGTGCATTTCCAAGACAGCAATACTGCAAAGGCCAGAAGCCAAAAAGGAAGTGAAAAGAAATAGTTCTTCAGTCACTGGTAATAAAGAAGACAGGAAAATGCCATCAAGCTTCCGGCTACAGCTGCAGAAGCGATGAAACAGCACTGCCTACGCCCCAGGGGAGGAAACCCAAGAATGAGAAAAGCTGAGAAGCACAGGGTAGCAAAATAAAAATGTCATCACACTGTATGGATGCCCCATAAAGAGGACCAGCATGCGGAAGTCAGTGTGGGGGAGTCCGACTTGCCTGAGCACTAGGGAAGGCTTGCAGTCATGGACACCTTGCTGTGACCACCCACAGCCGTTCCTCCTGGGACTGCACGGAGGAATAAAAATGTGCAGAGTCCTCACCAATAAACAGACTGGGTGCGGGAACATCAATCTTCTAAGCTTTCTCCCCATTCCTATGGTAATTTTCAAACTAGAAAAAATTAACCTGTTTCTTGAAGCAGGAATGTCTGGACTTTTCTGCTACAAACTCACCTACATTTTTATTTAAATCAACTGGGTTTTCAGGGCTTCTAAGTGTCAGCATTCATATTTTAGCAGGCTTATTGAGAATCAAAATACAACTTCTCATCTGACTTCTGTGGAAATCTGGAACATAAAACTCTGTGGCTTGAGACACAGAAAGCCAAAAGAAGACAAACACAGTGCTGGGCACAAAAGGGAGCCAAGGTTGTCCAAGATGCCTCAGGAAAGCTGGAAACTAGGTCTCCAGGCAAGTTCAGAGTGGCACATAAATGATTATTGCCCTTGAACTTGCTAAATGTTCAGCACCTGAACTGCCCAGTGAGGCAGCTCCTGGCCAGGCATGGCTATTGAGCATTTTTGAAAAGTGGCTAGTAAAACTGGAGAACTGGATGGTCAGCTTTTTAAAGACTTTTACTAATTTAAATTTGAATAGCTATCTGTGACTCATGGCCACTGCTTTGGACCACAAAAAAAGTTGGGCCAAGTGTGATGGAGTATGTCTGTAGTCCCAACATATGGGAGGATGAGTCAGGAAGATTGCTGTGAGTTTGAGGTCAGCCTAGGGTACATAAGAGAGTTGAAGGCTGGCCTGAACTGTATAGTGAGACCCTGTCTAAAAAAATTTTTTTAATTAAAAAAGAAAAAGATTAGAGTTGGATCTTCTCTGCTGAATTGCATTTTGTTCTGCTGTGTTCACTAGCATTTCTTGGGTCAACTTAAACTACTTGGGGTGTCAGACTGTGCTCCCTCCCTCCCCTGGCTGTGGCAGGGGCTCAGGAATGCAGGGGTGATGCAATAGTTGTCACTTTGGAGGCAGGCAGCCTGACAAAGGCAAACAACAGCCTGGGAAAATTTGGGATGGAGCATGTGTGTGCCCGAGGGCCAAGGTAGTTGGGCCCATGGTGCAGAGGGGAAGAAAAGCTGAGAAGAGAGAGTTTTAGATTTTTAGACTCTGCCCTCATTGGAATGTGTCCTTTACAGACGGAAAAATGAGCTGGCCTTTTGAGGAAAGAGAAAGGAACATTTATAAATGTGTTATCCTGACAGCCAGAAGAGAAAAAAGGGAGCAATGGAGAACTGGCAATTAGCAGTGCTAACGCAAGGCCTGCGGACCCCAAACAGGAGGGTCAGAAAAGCTGTTCTCTCCCATGACTTTCTACTCTGAGAGAACTGACCCCCTAACTTCAAGATGATTCTTGTGCAAATATTCATAGCATGCTTTTGATTAAGTATCAAAACAAAACTGGTACATTTGGGAAAAACTTGGCCAGTGCCTGAGGTGAATTCTAGGGTCCCTGGGTCTGCATATCCATTAGGGCCAGGAGCCCCATGTGAAGACCTTTGCAGATGTAAAGCTGTAGAGATCATTTCAGTCACTCCAGAAATAGTCTAAGAGGAGACACATGGAGTGGGAGCCTGGGGAAGAAAGAGGACAGACGGCAAAGAAACAGGACTCTTGGATGGTTCCCGCATGTTGTGATGGTTCCATGGAACTATCCAAAGGAGTCTAATCAGTGTCCTATTAGAGAATGCATTTGTGTGACAAGTGGTGGTCCAGGAGACAGGAGAAAGTATGATACCTATGGTGGAGGCTGAGGCAAAGGATTAAGGGAAGTGGAGGTACTAAAAGGGAAATAGAATATTGTGGTCCTGTATTTATTTCCTTAAAACTAAACCAACATGAACATAGCCCAGAGAAACACCTCAAGCTCACGTCCTGTCAATCCTAATCCAGCGACAACTCTCTTCCTTAGCAGCTTTGTTTCATGTTTGTTTGTTTTATGTATTTGGTACACTGTGTAGCTCAGACTCATAGTGATCCTACTGTTTTCAGCTTCTGTAGTGCTAGGATTACAGGTATATGCCACCACGCTGGGTCGCAGTGGCCAACTCACTTTGCTTGGGAGTGGGGCTGGTGTGGCATGTGATGTGTCTCATGTTTAAACCAACCAATATTTTATTTTTAAACAACTTTTTGGTTTTTGGGTACAATTGAGCTCTCCTTCCAAGTCAGTGGGGACAGCAGGTGACAACATTGGTTGTCTATCTGGGAAAAGAGAAAAATATGTCGGGTTCCTTCCTTCTCTCAGTGCAAGGGTTTAGCCAAGTGGGATGTTAGGGAGAAATACACACAAACTACCCCTAGCTTCCATAATTCTCTAGGACTTGTGGAACTCATGGAAAGTTGTTAAGCTCATGTGATGGTTTATTAGAAGAAAAGAAAGAGATTAAAAACAACATAGAAGGAAGCCCATTGGGTGGAATTCAGGGAAGTCCCAAATATGGAATTTCTGTGGTCCTCTCCTCACAGAGTAATGGGCACTGCTTTGCCAGGATCTGTGTGTGGTAATAGGCACAGAGCACTGCCAACCAGGGGAGCTCCCTTGAGCCTTGGATTCAGAGATTTTTAATGGGGCTTCATTATTTACTAGCACTTGGTTGATTGATTTGTTGCCCATATAAGTGACTTTAGTCTTCAAGTCAATTGATAGCACCCTAAGTCACATGGCTGGTATTTCTGGTGTGACCAGTCCCTGTTCTAAGAGATGGCTAGCCACTACCAGAGTCATACTGTTATACTGTCCAGTGTGACCAAAGCTCACAAGATACTTCTTTCAGGAAATATATTTTCAAGGGCCTAGAAGTAAATTCCCAGAAGCCAAAATCAAATGCCACAATCAAATGCCAGATCTCTTCAAAGATACAGTTAAACTTTTCACTATATGTTCATATATAATAACAAATTCAAGATAGATTAAAAATTTAAATATGAAATGAATTAAAGAACCAGAATAATATGAGTGAAAGTTTTGCATTTCTAAGAAGTAGAAATTCTCTCTAGACATTACTAAGATTATAAACTATAAAAAAAACAGAATCCATACATGAAACTTCTGAACCAGAAACTATAAACTATATGAAAAAATAATAAAAATTAAGGAATACACTCACATCATGCTTAAACCAACGAATTGACATAAACATACACAATACGTTAGAGAGGTGGAAACAGTCCATAAATAACTAAACATTAGCGAAGAAATAAAAATACACTTTGATGAGGGTGTTAATTAGGACATGCTTGAGGAAGGATGGTTTATTTAAAGTCATTAAAATGTAAAAATTTAAATGACATTTTACTTCTAGGAATATGGTTTGTAGAGAGTGTGTGCAAGTTCAGAAATATGTGTACATATATATACACAGCACTAGATGCAGTAGAGAGGAAGTAGTCTAAATCTTTAAGCCACGTACAGCAATGTTACATGATTTGATTTATGCAAGGAGGTCAATTCCTACAAACTGAAGTGAGCTTGCCCGTAAGGCACTCATCAAATAGGTACTGTAGTAAAGTATTTATAGCCAAGTTTGGGTTTCATATATAAAGACTAAGTAAATATAGCAATGTACATACACATATATATGATTACATAGAAATACATCAGGAAAAGAAAACTTGTATACTTTTTAAATAATAAATGTTTCAAAACTTCATGAGATTAATATATGTTCACTTTGGCCTCTGCAATTGCAAGAGGTGCTCAAAATACTGACCATTATCTTCCAGAAATTTCTTAGTACTGTTAACTTCTACAGTGCATAGACATTTCCTGATAATTGATATAGAAGATATAGATATAGACACAGATATAAATATAAATATAAAAAGTTAAGACTTTTAAGGCATTACCCCAAAACAGAAGTGGGAGGTTTAACTTTCCTGTTTTATGTTATGGTTTCCTTTAAATTTGTCTTGGCAAGCGAAGGTGCATCTGTAGATTTCATAACTATGTCTTGTGCATCTGTAGATTTCATAGCTATGTCTTGCTCCTCATGAGCATACGTACAGTGGTTTTGTACTGTGTCAATTCGGCTACACCACAACTGTTTCCCACAGTCCCCTGCTCTGGTGATTTGGGACTTGAATTGTCTGGAGCAGGTTGTGCAGGAGACAGGTAAAACAGAAGAAAGCCAGCAGGCCTTATTCTCTAAAATCTATTGCTATCTTATTGGTGACAAAGACAACTAGGTATTGGTGGCTTCTACCTCATCCTAATCCTCCCCTCCACTGTGTCCAGCTCTCTTCAGTCTGGGTGCTGTTGGCTAATGATGACCTTCCTTCTGACACAAGGCTGCAATCTCACCAAAATCATGGCCATAGGAGACAGCAGCCCTGCTTAGATTTCTCTCTCTCTCTCTCTGTTGCTCTTGGCAGCAGGGGTGCTCACCTCCCTGAAAACTTCAGCCTGCCTGGAAGCTGCGAAAGACTTCCATCCACATATGTGCCTACCTGGCAAATGAAAGGTTGTGAGGTCAAACCCCGATCCCCGCCCCCCTGAAAAAAAAAAAAAAAAAAAAAAAAAAAAAAAGACTTCCATCCAACTCTCCAGCTCCCTTTCCTGGACTTGTGCTTCCCAAGCTCCTCCTACATTTGTACAGATTTAACTACAACACAGATCTCTCACTTCATAGCACTCATGGTAGCTCTGCTTTCCTGATTGGATCTGACCGAAACCACACATATGTGTGTATGTGAGGTATAACAGGGAATTTTTCTGGTGGGAAAACTGAGTTCTAGTTTTCCCTTTCAAAGCTGTGGTGCCCTCAATCTGTTGCCCCCAGGGCTGTGATGCTTCCCAGTCACACCCTGACCCACTTGGGAACAAACTCCTTTTGATCTCAGTTTTCTCAGTGTGGCCCAGATAGCTAGAAACACACACAAACAAAATGCTAAACCCTAAGGGAAAGACAGAAAATATTCACAGATCAGAACAAGACGATTTCCAGAGGAGAGTGAGATTTGGCCAGAACTAATTTGGAGATCCTAGAATCCTCCATACCAGTTGGGGGCTCATACAACTTGGGCTTTGTAATTGTTACCTTGAAATCCCTAAAAATGTCTTCAAGTTTTTAAACCTGTCAGAGTCCCAAGAAGAATGGTAATAAAAGTTACAAAGAAGTGTGAATAAATATTTCAACTTTGTCTTCCATGTAACTTACAAACACTGTCTCAGTCCTCACGATACCTTCCAAGGTAGATCTTCCAATACTTGTTTGAGAATCAAAAATTAAAGCTCAGAGATGTTGAGTAAATATTCCAGAGTTGCACAGTTGACCAGTAGCAAAACCAGAAGCCAAAGTAGTTTCATAGGGTTATTAGACATGTGCTCATACATAGAACATGCACTCTGAGATAGATCCACTTCAGTCAGCACTGCTGCAAAAACCAAAAGCTCTCTAACTCTGAATGGCTCTAGTGAGAAGAAGAGGTGTGTGGACTGACCGTATTGTACCAGTGATTCAGCTTGTTCCATCTGGCCTCAGGCTTTTGGTCTGGGCAAGTGATATGTCCTCATTCTGGGACTGAAGCTGACACAGTAGTGATGGCCAGGCCATGCTCTTGTGAGAATGATGAGTGCTACTGGGAACTTAGTGTGTTGACTAAAGCCTAAGCTCAGAATGGACACATTCACTTTGTTCCACTGGCTCTAGCCAACTGGCTCCTAATTCAGGAGAAGTAAGAACATACTCTCCCACAGTGGTGGGAGAAGTATTCATTCAACATCCCCTCCCTAAGGCCTGACAGCTTCTGGGATACAGTGTGTCTGAAAGAAATGAAGCCTTTCTTTCTAAAGCATTGTCTTGAATCCTGGGTAATTATATACCAGTAGGATAAAAATGATGATGGTATTCATTATCAACTATTGAGTAATAAGTTATCTGAAATTTTAACATTGATAAATGACAAAAATATTTCTTTTTCTCATCAATGTGTAATTTGCACATGGCTCAATGAAGATAGCTTATCTGTCCCACATGGCATTGATCAGAGGGGCTTCGAGGCTGGGATAACAACAGTGAAGGGATGTGGTCATCTGAAGACTCACTTCTCTTGCATGCACAATAGCTGGCCCTGTCTGGTGGCTGGACATTACCTGTCTGTCATAATACTTATATATTTTTTCTATTGGGGCTTCTGGAGTTTCCTTACAACTTGGTTGGATTGCAAGTGTGCCTGAAGAGAACAAGACAGAAATTCTTGCAATTTTGAAGGCCTACCTTTGGAAGCCACCGAATTTCCCTTCTGCTATACTATACTGACTGGGTAGTCACCCAAGTCCACTAGGGCTCAAGGAGAGAGATGTGGACACCGAGCACTCAATGAGAGGTCAGGTAATGTCCAATTTTGAAGATTATGTATGGGATAGGGTTTATAGTACTGACCATCTTTGAAAAATGTTTTCTACCACAACCATTAGCAGCAACACAAGCCATCCAAATGATGGATAAGAATGTTATTTTCCTCTGTGATCAATAAAGAAAATTATAGTTGAATTGTAAATCATTAAGTCCAGCCAATCTTTCAATTCCCTTCATTGGAACTGAAAATGCCTCCTTCACATTCACTCTGGAAGCATCCATACTTATACTGTGTGGTTACTAACAACAGTTAAATAGGCCAAGCCAGTCGTGGGCAAATAGAAGGCAAATCAGAGAACAAAAATATGGCCTGGGTCCATGGTCCTTGGGTGGGAATACTAATCATCAAGGCTTAGCAAATTATCAGCCTTGCCCACTGGGAATTTCTGGAGAATTCTATGCATAGCTTCCAAAAATTGCTCTAGGAGAGAGAGAGAGAGAGAGAGAGAGAGAGAGAGAGAGAGAGAGAGAGAGAGAAACTATTTGTGAAGCTCAGGTGCCAGGAACTCTTCACTACAGGCTTTGCATTTAACCCTTTGTTTAACTCTTCTTGGACTCCAGGCAGACATCATTGTTCCCATTCTTGGACCGGAGAGTCAAAAACAGAAGCAGTCCATAAGCTCCTTAAGGCCACACATCTACTAAGTGAGAGAAAACAAGGATATGTTTCCACAGAAGGTATGACTGGGACAAACTCATTGATAGTTGCTAATTTGGAAAAATCCACTGTTACAACACTGTGGAGCCAAACATGTCAATCTTTCATGTAGCAGATGGTGGAGAAGCAGCAGAATGACATCAAACAAGGAACTTGTCACTTGCTAACAGAGCTTTCAGATAATCCTGCTCCAACCTACCAGCTCACCAGGCAAGGAGTGGCCTAGGACAGTTAGCCACGAGACCAGATGCGTAGGTGTGCTACATCCACATGTCCACGAACAAGTAGATTCTGTGTTGATTCTGTTCCTGCTTGGAGCTGAGAAGAGGGAACGCCCAAAAGAGCTCCCTTCATTAATGAGCAGCCCAAGTCCAGCTCTCCTTCTTTCTAACCCCAGGTCTTTCGGCAGAGGACAGAGAGAGGTCTGAAGAATTCCTGAGCCTAGGAAACACCTCAGATCAATTAAATCAGAATCCTTGGAGAAAACAAAAACAGGAATTACTAAATGTTAAAACTATTCAGGTGACTTTAATTGCTGCTGAGGTTTAAAATGATTGCTGTGGTCATAATTAACGCCCACGGAAGTCCAGAGGAGCCTGTGTCTGGCTGACAATCAGGGTGTGTTTGGAAAATGTCATCATTCCCTCCTGTCCATAGTCTTTCACTTCACTCTTTGCAGGGTTTTTATATTTCTAATAAAGAACTCTCCCTCTGTGCTCCTTGCCCTTATGTATTTTTATTTCATAGCCTCAGTAGAGCACAAAGTAACCGTCGTGCATACTTATTTGCCTGTCCATTCCTTATAGCCATCTCTAGAGTATAAGATCCATGGGCCAGGGTTACCCAGCTGTGTAGGTCCAGGAGCGCCTACCCATCTAGAACACAAAGACAATGGTACCCTTGCAGTTACCCAGAATAGTACCTAAAACACAGGAAATGTTCAGTTAACATTTTTGAGCGAATGAATACACAGAAGTAGTATGGATTTTCTGGCTCTGGCCATTGGCTTTTCCTTTTCATTGTCGCCATCCTCATCCTCATCATTGTTATAACATCATCATAACCAGTGTTTATTAATAAGCCTCATCTTAAATTTCCTTTGCAGACATGCGTCCATGAAAAAAAATAAAAGTTTAAAATACAGTGCTCTGTCAAGGTGAGTAAATGTCCATTTTGCCTCAAACCCTGCCCATCCTCCTCCCCAATGGCTTTGGAGCCAGAAAAACAAGTTTAGCATTCACCGATTTCACTTAAGAGTGATGAAACCTGGTAAAATATTTATTTTTAAATTCTTATAACATCTAACTTATTAAATTCTTATAGATTAAAGATGTCATCTATAAAATGTCAGTGACAAATAAATGTATAAAATGCATCCAACTTCACTAGCATCCAGGGAAATACAAATTGAAACAAATCAATATTTATCTAATAATTATTGGTAAAAGTGGCAAAGCGAGAAAAATGTTAATAAGGTAATGTTAGTTGTTTTGTTTTATTTTTGTTTTTGTATTTTAGGGAAGGGAAGGATCTACAGGGTGTTCAGGGTCTCACTACTTGATCAGACTTGTAGTGATCTGCCCGTTTACAGCTCCTCAAGAGCTAGAATTACAGGCTCACACCACCATGCCCAGTCTCAATTGTTGTCTCAGCATCTCTTGGGGGGGTGAGGGGGAGGGCAGCACAGCAGGCCCAGAGATCAAGCCCCTGTGCCTGCAGGCACTTTAATCAGCTGAGCTATTTGGCCAGCCCAAGGTAATGTTAGTTGCACTAACAGATAAAACCTCAAAATCTCAGTGACTTAGCAAATAGACTTAATCTTCACGTGAGATAAACCAGCAGAGACTGGGAAGGGTACTCTATTGCCCTTTTGGGGCCAAGCCTGATTCCCTCTTGGAGCTCTGTTGCCCCCTGTGAGTCTTGGAGAGCACCCCTAGATCTCTGCCTCCCTTCTGAGAAGGAATTGTGTCACAGACTTACGTGGACCAGCTCTTTGCTTCTGCCCAGGTTTGTTTGAGCACATTGGCGACATCAACTCTCAAAAAGCAAAGGTGAGTGAGGCTTGGAAATTCAGTTCTTGGCTGAATTGCTGCCTTCTGGCCACAGTTCTAGACCGAAGAACAGAAGTAGGACTCCCGAGTGGCCCGCTGGCTATTTCCACCCATGTGACACCATGTCAGTGAGTATGTGGACAAAGGATTTCTCCTGCGTGCAACCAACAAAAATGCAAATCAGTCACAGGACTATGGAGGCTGCATTTGGCAGTAACTTTTAAAATTCAAAACATTGTTTTCACAGCTCCCAGCAACTCCGCTTCTTGGTCCAAATCCATTTATCTTTAACAAATAGGCCTAAAAAGGCACACACTAGAAAGTTTATTGTAACATTCTTGT
This sequence comes from Myocastor coypus, assembly GCA_004027025.1. Taxonomy (NCBI): domain Eukaryota; kingdom Metazoa; phylum Chordata; class Mammalia; order Rodentia; family Myocastoridae; genus Myocastor; species Myocastor coypus. The sequence continues at coordinate 25,583 of PVJA010008776.1, forward strand.
AACCATAACTAAACTTAGATGTTTATCAAAAAGAGAAAGTCCAAACAGACTGAGTCTATTGGCATTATGGAACACTACACAGCAATTCTGAATGAGACAGATCTGCACCTACCAGCCTGGAAAGCATTTGCTATCATTGGGTGAATGCAGCAATTTTAAAAACAATACTTAAACATATGTCAGTGTTTAATTTTATATATACAGGGTCTTGCTAGGCAGATTGGACTCATAGTGATCCTCCTGTCTCAGCCTCCTCAGCACTGGGATTACAGGTGTGCACCACCATCGACAGTTTCAGGGCTGGCATGGTTCACCCAGGGATCTGGGATAGCATGGCATGTGGTACTGGGGACTGAACTGGATCCTTGTTCTTTCCAGGCATGTTCTTAGACTGCTGAGCTATCTCCCCAGCCCTAGCGATTATATTAATAATAAATACAAAGCATGTATTTTCTACAGGTTTGTAAGTTTAGGAAAAAGATCTGGAGGCACGTGTGCTAAAGCAGATATAATTGACTCCAGGGAAAGATGAGGTGTTTGTCTGGCAAGCACAAGGTTCTGAGTTTAATTCCTGGAACAAAAAAATTTAATGTAATAATGAAAGAATTTGAGGCAGCACTATTTGCAACAGCTAAAAGATAGGAACAACCCAAGTGTTGCCCATAAGTAAATGAAGGAACAAAATGCAGTGTATATATGTACAGCAGATTATCCAGCCATAAAAACAAGTTTGGGCCAGGGATATAGCTGAGTGGTATAAGTGCCTGCCTGACAAATACCAGGTCCTAGTACCACAAAACAGAACAAACAAAAAACAACAACAACAACAAAAAAAAAAAAACCCAGCAGGTTCTGAGACCTGCTATCATAGATGAGCCTTAAAAATGTATTAAATGAAATAAGCCAGGCACAAGAGAAAATACTGTATGATTCAATTTATAGAAGTGTCTAGGATGGGCAAATTCATAAAGAAATTAGATTAGAATTTACCAAAGATTGGGTGGTACTGAGTAGGAAATTATTGCTTCATGAGTACAGAGTTTCTGTTGGGATGATGAAAAATTTTGGAGAAAGATATACTATGTCCATATACAGGATAACTTGGCTAATTGTACCATGGTTTCTGCTGGTCTATTGAAAGGAGCAGTTGGTGTTTAAATATTTTTATCCTTTTTAATTTCTTATGGCTTTTCAAAACCTATTCTGTGAGAACAGAAAGGACCCACCAAATAGGGCAAACAATTAAATACAGGAGAAAAAGAGATATACAACAGCAGTCTTTCAACTATTCTTTTGTATACAGCAGCAGAATGTGTCCATCAGCATATTCTACAAATGGACTTCTCCTGCACCCTGTGGGTCATGATTCTGTCTGGGTCTACAGTGTGGACATCAAGGAAATAGCAGTAGCTCAGTTCCACAAATGACACCTGGCCACCAATAAGCGTCACAGACACTGTCCACATCTACAATATATTAGAACTTTGTGCGACATCCTATCTCCAAACTGTAAGAAGTTCTGGTCGTATATTTACTATTCCAGTATTTATGTTATGTTTTATTCTTAGTAATTCTTTATTATCATGAAAAGTTTTCATTAGTTGTTATTTTTGTATGTATTAACCTATTCAAATATTATGTGAGAGCTGAATTGATCACAGATTCATACATATGATACACAACACTCTAGCCTTTTAGCTGAATTTCTGATTTAACTTTAACTTTGGAATATTGTTTTGAAATATTTAATTTAATTTTTAATTAATAAATACTTATTTTCCAAATATTGTTTAATTTAAATTTTTGTTTTATGATTTATACTATATCCTTGACTTATAATCTCCTTATAAAACATGGTATATGATATTTTCTCCTAGTATTAGAAACTTTAAGAAGTATATTTTCGGCCGGGCGTGGTGGCTCACGCCTGTAATCCCAGCACTCGGGAGGCTGAGGCAGGAGGATTGTTGTGAGTTCGAGACCAGCCTGGGCTACAAAAGTGAGCTCAAAGCCAGCCTGAACTGCACAGTGAGACCCTGTCTCAAAAATAAAAAATAAAAAAAAATAAAAAAAAGAAGTATATTTTCATTTCCCATTTAAAAAATGAAATAAAATAAAGATGGTTTCCTCCTTCAATAAATAAATAAATAAACATTCTACTACATACTTGTATCTGGTAATCTAAACAACTAATTTGAAGACAACAACATGCACTAAAACACAGATTGCTGAATTCCTATTATCTTGTTTAGTGAAATTCAATATCATTTCAAATATGGGGGGTTTTTTGTTTGTTTGTTTTTTACTATTTTTTATTCTCTCTTAAAAGTTTTTGGAGATAATGAAGATGGTTGAATAACATTGTAGATATATTATATATTAAAGCCCATTGAAATGGGAAATTCTATGATATGTGTCTTACTAGAATTAAAAATAAAAAAGGGATTGATATGCTAAATAAGTACCAATCACCTTGAAAGAGCCTGGAAAGAGCTACCAGCCCAAGCCCAACAGGAAGAGACTTTGCTCTGTATTCTTGCCTGCTTGCTATGTGACTTGCTTTCCCACTGGATTCCAATTTAAATTAATTTTGCCTGAGCAAAGGTGCTTGTAATCGCATTGGTTGACCACATTTTTGTCCCACCTCATACCCACCTAAGCCAGTTCCCATCTCTTCTCCACAACCTTAAGCTCACCTCACCACATGGTTTTTCTCTATAAAAGTCCCTGGAAGAGACAGCTTCCTGGGGACACCCACTCGGGACCCCTCTCCTGTTCCTCTCTTAGACAGGAGCTTTCTTTTCCTCAGAGGCGCCTGCTTGGAAAAGCTTGGGCCACTTCAGGCACCGCCGTTCGACCCCAGGGACCACATGCTGCGCCAGCCCTGCCCTCGGGGTGGGCTGAGCCGGCCATGAAAATGAGTGAATAGACAAAGGTTCTTAAACAATAAATAAATAAATTAATTAATTAATAAAATGAAAAAATGGAGTTGAATTTAAAAGAAATGTTAATTAAACTTTCTTGAAAAGATGATTTAGGGTTGGGGAGATAGTTGTATAGGCACCTGCCTGGCAAGCGCAAGGTCCAGAGTTCGATCCCCAGTACCAAAAAATAGGAACAAAAACAACAAAAAAAGGTGATTTAATTTCTTCTCAGTTGACCTTCACAGAAACTCAAATATGTTTTTCTTGAGTCAAAAGAAAGGAGCAAGGATGACAAAGGTCCCTTCTAGAATCCAGGGCCTTTGCTCTTCTGCCCCAAGGCACTATTTTCAACATTTAGATATCTACTTTTGCTGTAGACTATTTTAAATGAAAGAGACTTGTGTAAGGGAAGAATGTAATTAAATCTGTTGAAGAGTGTGCTATTTAAATCTCTTTAATAGGAAATCTGCTGAGCTTAGTCATATACTATGAGAAGCTGATAACAGAGGCAGAAAATGTGAACTAGCTTATAGGAAGTTCGCCTTTGAATCAGTCAGATGGAGGAAGATCAGATCTTCTTTCTTGGACTAATAATGGATACAGTTCTCCACGGTGTTGTGTGTGTTTTGAGGGGTTAGGGAGTGGGAGATTAAATGATTTATGAGTTTCATTTTCCTTACTGTTTAGAAGTCTGCTGTCCTGCATTCTGGACACAGGGAAATTGATTAAAGTAGGAATCATTATAGCAAAACCTCTAGCCATCAGTGAAAAAGAGATGTTTTCCTCTCTTGGAATTGGAATTATGATCCCAGCTGCTCAAGGTCATCTCCTCAGCCCTCAGAGGCCAATGTGGAATTTTCAAAACTAACAAGATGTGACCTTTGCTAACAAGTTCAGCAGGAAAAGTAAAAAATGCCAGAGGGTCTAAAGAATAAAGCAATTTATCTCCGATGGGTCTCTGCTTTGCCTCTGCTCTTTAGGGACTCTTGTTCTTAGATAAATACATTTGTAATTAAATAAAAGTTAATAAATGCTTGCTGAAAGGGTGATGGTTGTGGGAAGATGTCTTGCTTCCAGGGAGCAGTTGAGTGGACAGGAGTCACCGGAAATGATAAAGAAAAAGTGTGGGGTTGGGACGTGGGGCACAAGTGTTGGCACTAGGGCTCACCTCACATCAGCCTCTGCGATCTGCGAGTTTTCCTCTCTGAGCTGCAAGGATGATGGCCCTGACTTCCACATCACGTTGGTGCAGATCAGGAAAAGAGCCATGAAGACTGTGAGGGTGTGAGGGCGTGAGTGGTGGGTGGGCTTTATCTGGGTTGTTGGTGGCAGACCACCGCTGTGGCGAACCAAGGCCTGAAGTCCCTTTGGTTGAAGTGAAGGAAGGTGTCATTGAGATGGGCACATCAGCCGACAAGTCAGAAGGAGCAAATGAGATGGGGTGTGTTTTGCTCCTACCTCAACTGCTCCAACGCATTTGGATGTTCTGATGGAATTCAGACATTAAGTACCTGGAGTTAGCACAGCCATCAGGAATGGAGACCACAGCCTCTCTACAGGACTGATCTTGTTCATGATACCAGCTGCTCCCCAGGCTTCGCAGACCCCATTTGACTATAATTTGGAGGTTCCCCAGTAGAACATGCCTGTACTCCCTGCACAGTGGGAGGCTGAGACAGGAAAAAGTACAAGTTCAAGCCTAGCCTGGATAACTTAGCAACTTAGAAAAACCATCTCTCAAAATACTTAAAAATTTTTGTTAAAGCTGGGGATGTATCTGTGTGAATTCCCTGGGTTCAGTCCTCGGTACCACAAAAGAAAACGGCAGGGCGGGGGGTGGGGGGTGAGGGGGCAAGGTGGGGCAGGGCAGTTCTTATACACTTAAACATAATAGCCCTATAATTCCCAGACACATAACCAACAGAAATGAATGTCTATTTTCACCAAAAGATATAACAAATATGTCCGTAACACCCCACCATCCAGAAATGAGGCCCCAAGGAGGTAGATTTCTAGGCTTATGCCTGGATTTGCCCTGATTATGATCATCTCATTGAGCTAAAGAAGGGGCACACGGAATCTTCTCTCATATACCACAGTGAGTAGTCATGATTTCCTCTAATCAACACATACTAGCTAGTAGATTTTTAAATCTCTAGTTTAAAATTTCTTTAAGAATCTCAAGACAATCTATAGACATATTTGTTATATTTGTGTATAAGAACTGTACAAGAACAATGATTTGAAGTGCTCATACCAGTTTTTACTCTCAACAGCAATACATGATAATTTCAAATGCCCTACATACCTGCCAACCTTTGATATTTTCAGAATTTTTGCTTTAGCTGACCTTTCAGAATTAGTATTAAAAACAAAATAACTGAATTAATTTTGTTGTTTTTAAATTTTCACTCTCTTAAAATTTTAAAGCAGGGCTTGATTGATTGAATGAGATCATACGTAACTCAGGTTTGCAAAGATATAGCAATTAAAGTAAGGAAACCTTGAATAAGGTTGTTTCTGGCTCACATTTAGACCATAGAGATTGGGAGAGAAAGCAAAAGAACAAAAAGAAGGGCGAGGAAGAGAAGTAGGAGGAAGAGGGCATGTTTAAAGATCGATTTACAAATGAGAAATATGGTGTTTGATGATCATAAATGGGAAAAATGCAATAGAAAAAGGAATGCTTAGAAATAAAGTAACGGACCCCAGGGGCCATTAGCATTTCCATCACTAAGAGACACACTTTCAAAGCTTGCAGTCTCCCATAGGTGTCTAGAGCTTGGGAAACTTTGTGGGGTTTATTTTCCCACCACCTGCATTATGGATAAAGTTGGTTTCTACATACTTAAAAGATATATTTTTCAAAGATTAATTATGACAAGAATGATTAGAATTGGAATTACCAAATTATCCCTGCTGAAAGGGAAATCTTTGACAGATTTTAATAAATCACTTGACTTTGCAATAATCATTTGAATTATACATGTCCTGTGTTGAGGACAAAGAGTGACCCTTGGTCTTCAATAGTGACTTTACTTTTTTTCCCCTCTCTTTTTGTGTATTTTAGGTGAGGGTCTACAGGGTGTTCAGGGTCTCACTACTAGATGGGACTTGTAGTGATCTGCCTATTTACAGCCCAAGAGCTGGGATTATAGGCACACATCACCATGCCCAGTCTAGTGACATGCTTTTTCATGAGTTTGTGTCTTATAATTTACATGATATTTCATTCTTTCTGAGAAGAGACTGTGTCTGCTTGGCATTTTGCTATACCAGTTCATACCACAACCAGGATAGCACCTGCCATATAGGACCCTAATAAAATTTGTTAAATAAATGAATTAAAACTATGTTTTGTCATGTGTATTCGGTGCCAGTACAAAGCTCTGCAAAGGACAGATGAGACAGAAATATTTGTGGAAGTAATCTAAAATCTGGGAAGACAGGAATTTAATTGAGTTGAAGGGAAAGAAGGAAAAGAAAACCTGCCAAGTTTCCCCTCACATATGTGAAATCTCTTTTACTTTCAGAAAACAGACTCTACACAAAGAACATCCAGATATCCAAGGATAGCCCACAGACCCCTTGAGCCAATAGATTCAAAGCTAAGGTCACTATACGTCTTCAGTGCTTCCTCTTAGATCAGTGGTTCTCAACCTTTCTAAAGCTGTGACCCTGCAATACAGTTCCTCATGTTAGGCCTGGGGAGATAGGTCTGTGGTACAAGTGCCTCCCTGGCAAATGCAAGGTTGTGAGTTTGAACCCCGGTCCAGCAAAAATAAATAAATAAAATACAGTTCCTCATGTTGCGGTGACCCCAAACCCAAAAATAATTTTGGTGGCTACTTCAAAACTGTAATTTTGCTACAGTTATGATTCAGAATGGCTTTAAGCGACCCCTGTGTTTTGGTCGTTCAACCCCCACCGGGGTCGCGACCCACAGGTTGAGAACCGCTGTCTTAGATACTACTGTCATGAGTTGACACTTACCCCCAAACCAAAGAGTAAGAGTAACCTTCTACTCTTTTCTCTTCCTCACTGCCCTATTCATTCTTAGGTTATTTTATCCAACAAATATTTATTGAAACTTTTTTTATCAACCTGATTTTGTTCTTGATATTGGGGGCATGCAATGTAGATCATCTCACATTGAGAAGTAGTTCTATTATTCAAGAACCTAACTATTATAGTCTTGATTTCCTAGGCAACAACCTATCATTTGAGACGCGTTCCAGACTTGAGAACAAAGGCTAGAAACTTCATCACACTGCTTAATTTTCCATTCATAGAGGATGAGTCAAGGATGACTCATCTGATAACTATTTCAGTTGAATTGCTATGTCTGAGAGAAATATCTCCATTCACAAAAATTTTCCCTTTTCTTTATTACTGCTGCAGCATGTATTTAATCAAATTTCTCAACTGTATGAAGGCCTCCAGAAGATTTGTGATGCCTAGAGAAAGGTCATTCATACATATATGCAAAGTTGTAGAACACTTTGACCTAGAGGAAGCAAGAGACAGTGTAACTCAGACCCACAAATCTTACATCCAGGCAACATCAATGCAAACTCTAGACAAAGAAGATGATAACAGAATGAGATATCACAAAGAAAACATTCAATTTCATAATCATTGGGTGGGAGATTAATGTGCATACAGCAGATAAGGTGCTCTCTGGTCTAGAAATATTTGACTCTGAAGACTGGCAAAATTTTATTTTGATTTGCTGCCTCCAACATCTTTTTCTAAACCACTCTGCAATCCCCTCTGTACAAACTTCTAACCTTTCCCCTGTAGTTCCAGGAAACAATCAAGACAGATGTTGGTACAAATATTTACCTGGCTTGGTATTTATTTCTAAGCATTCCTTTTTCTATTGCATTTTTCCCATTTATGATCATCAAACACCGTATTTCTCATTTGTAAATCGATCTTTAAACATGCCCTCTTCCTCCTACTTCTCTTCCTCGCCCTTCTTTTTGTTCTTTTGCTTTCTCTCCCAATCTCTATGGTCTAAATGTGAGCCAGAAACAACCTTATTCAAGGTTAAGATGAGTAATCCTTGGACTACACTTCAAGAAGAGGGAAGTGTTTAATGATATCCACCAGTGTCCAGAAACCATTAAATTCTTTATAGACTTTCTCTTCCTCCTCTAATAAGTCTTCTTGCTATCAGTCACCAACATTCAAGATAAAACAAAGGGCCTTAATCATATTTTCAGTATTATCAGATAGTATCTGTGTATGACTGTTAAAAGAATATAACTTTGTATCTCTGTTGTGAGTGTGCAACATTTGGGCCATACTGAGCAATACGGGCTTTTATGGGGACAAATCTGCTATTAAGAAGATCATAACTTAGAAAAATTTCAATGGGAGTTTCCAAATCATCAAACCTGAAACTTTCTTTTTGAAGCCAATTTGCAAATTGAGACTTCCAAATTTGGAAGTGTCCTTGTTTTCTGGTTTTACAAGGCTGTGCAGTTTTCATATAAATGGCATTAACAAGAGCATTGGATGGAACAGGCATTGATATCTTTCATATATGAAAAAGTTTTATGAGCATTGCACTCTGTATGTGGCTTTTCATGCGGACTAAATGAAGCAATTACTTTTTGGTCCTCAAATATATCTCCTTGGCCACTTATGGTAGTGAGTATTTGGGAGGTGCCTTTAAAGCTGGCAGAATAGAGTCTAGAAGTGAAAGGAATACACTGAGGAAAGACTTCCTTCTGCTCTGTGGCTCCCAACACCAAGCAATATGGGTAAAATGTTAAAGAGGAGCGCATGGTAGGAGACCTGGTTGTACCTTTTCCCCAGATTTCCACAGCGAAGGTGAAGGGCCCAGAGCCTGTAGTTTGGCCCATGTGTTAAAGGCTTAGATCCCAAAGGAACACTATTGGGAGGTAGAACCTTTAAGAGGTGGGGCTAGTCCGAGCTTTCAGGTCACTGGGGCCACACCTTAAATGGGTTTGTGGGATTCCAAGCCCACCTCATTCTTGTTTGCTCCCTGGCTAGAAGGTGACTGGTTTGACTCAACCACACGCACCACTGCTATGATATGTTGCTGCAACACAGGCCCACAGCAGTCAGATCCACAATTCTTGGACTGAAATTCCAAACAGTGAACCAAAATCAACCTTTTCTTTTTATAAGTTATTACCTCAGGAGTTTTATAATACTTTCAGAAAGCTAGCACATGTCTCCATCTCAGAGCATTAGTTTTCAGCATGCTGGAAAATAGCCCAAGGAGAAAAGCTTAGCCTATATTTGGAGAAAGGTTTAATTTTTAATTTTTGTTCTCCTCATTGCTTTCTGCTGGAGTATTTAATCTCCTAAAAATCTGTAATTTAGGCTGATCTTAGGTTTTGACCCTATCCGGGAGTGATTATGGAGGGTAGTGGGGTGTGAAAGTGAAGGAGCAGGAAAGATATTCTGGAAAGCATTGTTCTGAGATTAATAACAGGTCTTCCCCCCTCTAGATCCTAATCTCAGACAGACATGAGACCTACCAATCCTGTTCTAAATGTCATATTGTTGATCCCAAAGATTAGGGTGTTCCAGGCTTCTCCAAATGTGTAAGTGAACTTTTCATTGCTGGAAAAAAAAAAAAAAAAAAACACCCGAGATAAGATAATGTAAAGCAGGAAAAATTTATTCTGGCTCACCAATTCAGAGCTCCCAGCCTGCAGCTACCAGGCTTCACTGTTTGTGGGCCTGTTGTGAGGCGGAAGAGCATGGCAGAAAGTAGGGTGGAGGGACGCTGCTCCCCTCTCTTGCCCAGAAAACAGAAAGGCAAGAAGCCAGAGACCCTGAACTGTGGGCCTTCTTCTACATAAGTCTCCCCTATCAGTTTGTCTCTAGAATCAACCTCACACACACAGAGAAGAGCACTTGATTAATATCTGAGGTCTTTTTCAGTTCAGTCAAGTTGATGATCAAAATTAAATGTCACACTGTCAGAATTAACCATACAGATTGACTGAAGGACTGGGGTAGAGTTTAAGGAAAGCCATCATTACTAATCAATATGCTGAGTTGTACATGGTGTCGAGGTTATTGGATTATCTATTACTAGAGGCCTCCTACAGCTCCATGAAGAAAGCAAATCTCAGCCAAAAATCACAATCCAAATGCTCACACAGTCCTGTGATGGCTAGAGAGAGGCCCACCGTCTGAGCTGAAAGAAGGCCAAAACAACAGACCTTGAATGCCAGATATTGTGAACCACAGGGTGACACAACCTAGTAATATCTTGGAACTGAGTACTCAGGTTGCAACTCTTTCTTTGATACTGCATAGATACTGGCAATTGATGGATAAAAACCAGGCAGAGGAAAAACAAGAGAAGATATCCCCTCTTGTGCTTCTAATTTCTCATCTACAAAATGGGGCCTTTACTTAAGCATTTATATAGTATTAAGCTCTATGTTATACCCTTTCCAGTACTAGCTTATTGAGTTCTTTTTCAATTTTTGCCTATATTAATTCTTCTGGACCATGAAAATGAAATGTCTATCAACTAGCTGCACTAGGATTATTTACAGTTTTCTTTTCAGATAGTTTATTGTTGGTGCATAAAAATATTCTGATGGGGGGGTAATTTGGTGTCCTGAAACTTTATCAATTTATTACTTCTAATAGTTTTTAGAAATGATGGGAGCTGGGGAGATGGCTCCGAGGCACAAGTGCCTGCTGGGCAAGTGCAAGGTCGTGAGTTTGAACCCCAGTCCCACCAAAAAAAAAAAAAAAAAAAAAAAAAAAAGAAAGGCGTTGAAGTTATAGTTGATTGCTATGGAATAGGAGAATGGGTGATTTATGATGCAGAAGGGGGTAGTGTAGGGTTTTTTAGTGAAGATCCTCAGTATTTTTACAGGCTTGGCTCACAAAATACTCCTCTATGAGGTCTTCCTCAGGCCAATCAGTCTATAAAATTGTGCTGTTTGATTTGTGTACAGAGATGGAAAGTTCCCATAGTACAAAAGGCCAGCGAAAGAAGCTCAAAACTTGAGCAGATTTAAATCTTAGGATATTCTGTTCTGTCATGGCTCACAGGGTGGCTTTGGAAGTCGGATGGGTGGTGACTGGCACACTCCAGGGTGGAGGATGTGTAGCATTTCATCCAAGTTGAAGCAGGGGGCTCGGATCAGGAAATTAGAAGTGTTTCTCTGCCCACTCAACAGTGACTTGACTCACAGTTTTGGCCTAGATGTGTCCCAGATTTTATCCAACCGTGGAATTCCTTAGAGCTATAAAAGCAAGCTGTCAAAATGTCTTTTCCAAGCAACTGCTATATCTAGTCCTGTGTCAGACGGTGACAGCAACATTATCATTGCCTGAACTCACACGTTTTCTTGTGCCAGTTATCTTGCTGGGCACTTTGCATCCATTTCTTTATATTATACCCATCCTTTGAGGTATTCTTATCCTCATCTTGCAGAGTAGGAAGTTACCATCCCCAAACCAAACAAATTGCAGCTATATATAGGTGGCCTTCTGTACCTGATGTTTTTCACTTAGAATGTTTTCAATATTGCATTGCACATATAAGCACTTCACTCCCTATTAACAAAACACTCGATTGTATGATGTACCCTATTTTTAAATCTATTTATCAGTTGCTGAGCCTTTGGGTTTTTTTCTACTTTTTGGCTTCTGTGAATAATTTTGCAATAAACATTTAAATACATCTTATGTAGATGTATATTTTTTTTATTTCTTTTAAGCATATCCCAAAAGTAGAGTCACTGGGCCAGATGGTAATTCTATAATTAGCATTTTGAGGAACTTTCAAACTCTTTTCCAAAATTTCTTTACACTTTATAATCTCATTATGATATGTTAGGGCTGCAAATTCTCCATATATTTGTTAATGTGTTGTTGTCTGCTTTTTCATAATATCCATTCCGGTGGATATAAAATGATGTCACATAATTTTGGATTACATCTTCCTGGTGGTTAATAAAATTGAGAATGTTTTCCCATGTATTTATTACTCATTTGTGTATCTTCTTTGGGAAGATATCTGTTAGAATCCTTTACTAAGGATTTAAGTACACAGATAATGTTACTTATAAAACTAATAGTAGAGATAGATCAAGGTGAACATAGGTATAATTTTTCCCTGCCCCAAAATCCTAGGACATGACATAAAAGATCATATTTAATAAAAGTAAACATAAAGATATTGGAAACTGAACATAAAGGATGCCACTGGGAAACCAACTAATTTGAATAATGCTAAATATAGGAGGCACTCAACAACAACAAAAAAATCTAGCATCAGATGGATTCACAGGTGAATTCTACTGACTATTCAAAGAATTAATACCAGCTCCCCTTAAATGCTTCCAAAAAAAATGGAAGAATGGGAAACATTCCCAACTTCATTTCATGAGGTCAACATCATCCCAGAAAAATATAACTTAAGAAAACAATGCAAAAATATCACAGATGAACACAGAACATGTAAAAGTCCTTCATAAAACGCTACCAAACTGAATTTAACAGAACAGCAGAGACAGCGCACACCATGATCAGAAGGGGCTTGTCTCTGAGATTTAAGGGTGATTCAATGCATAAAAATTGATTGATATGCTATATTGTATTAATAGAATAAAAATAAGACCCATGTGATTATTAAAATAAATAGAGAAAAACTACTTGGCAAGTTCATTATGCTTTCATGATAAAACATTCTCAACAAAATATGTATAGAAGCAATATTCAGCAATATTGTGCTGAATATGTATATTCAGCACAATAAGGACATTTAGGGAAAACCCACTGCTATCATTATAATCAATAGGGGAAAACTGACTACTTTTCTTTAAGGGAAAAGGATACCCAGTCTTGCCACTGCTATTAAACATTGTACTGGAAATCTTGGCATGGTCAGACAAGAAAAACAAATGGAAGTTACTCAGATTAGCAGGTAAAAGGTAAAATTGGGCCCAGCGGGATGGCTCAGTGGTCTAAAGCGCCTGCTTAGGAAAGCTTGGGCAGCTTCAGGGACCGCGGTTCGATCCCCGGCACCACATGCTGCGCCAGCCCTGCCCTTGGGGTGGGCTGAGCCGGCCATAAAAATAAGTGAATAAACAAACAGAGGTTCTGAAACAAGAAAAAAATAAATAAAATTTAAAAAAAAAAAAGGTAAAATTATCTCTGCCAGCAGATGAACATGATCATATATGTAGAAAACTAGAGATTTAACACACACACACACACACACACACACAAAGACGAGTTAGAACTAATAAATTCAGTAAATTTCCAGCACAAAAGATCAATATACAGTATCAGTGGCATTCCTCCATATTATCAATGAACTACGTACATGGAAAATTAAAAATACAATCTCATTTACATTAGCAAAACCAAAAAAATTAATTTTAAAATATGAGCTGAAATTTATAAAATACTGATAAATAAAATCTAAAAGACACAAAAAACTAAGTAGCCATCCCATGTTCATGGATTAGAAAAATTAATATTGGGACCGATTAGATAGATCAGCAGACTAAAGCACCTGCTTTGGCATGCTTAGGCGAGCTCAGGGACTGTGGTTGAAATCACATTACTACATGCCATGCCAGCCCTGCCCCCAGGGTAAACTGAACTTGCCATAGAGTCTGAGAATAGTGGTGCAGGCCTGTAATCCCAGTGCTGAGAACGTTGAAAACAGAAGGATCACTATGAATCTAAGCTGCATAGTGAGTCCTTGTAACAACCAAAGAAACAAGAAGAAGAATGGGGCCTGGCGAGATGGCTCAGTGGTCTAAAGCACCTGCTTGGGGAAGCTTGGGTGGCTTCAGGGACCATGGTTCGATCCCTGGCACCACATGCTGCGCCAGCCCTGCCCTCGGGGAGGGCTGAGCCAGCCATGAAAATGAGTGAATAAACAAACAAGGGTTCTGAAACAAGAAAAAAAATAATAATAAATAAAATAAAAAATTCTTTAGAAGAAGAAGAAGAAGAAGAAGAAGAAGAACAACAACAACAACAACAACAACAGCAAGAGGAAGAGGAAGGAGGGGGAGGGAGAGGAGGAGGAGAAGGAGAAGGATGAAGGAGAAGGAGGGGAAGGGGAAGAGAAAGAGGAAGAGGAAGAAGGAAGAGGGGGAGGAGGGAGGAAAGAAGGAGAAGAAGGGGAAGGGGAAGAAGAAGAAGAGGAAGAGGAAGAAGAAGAAGAAGAAGAAGAAGAAGAAGAAGAAGAAGAAGAAGAAGAAGAAGAAGAAGAAGAAGAAGAAGAAGAAGAAGAAGAAGAAGAATCAATCCTAAAATTCATATGAAATTAGTTTGGCTATCCAAAGCAATCTTGAGCAAGAAGAATGGACTTATAGGTATCACAGAACCTGTTTTCAAAATACAGTACAAAGGAAAATCGGAAACTGTACCTAGTGGAATCTAATATAGTGTCTTGAGTGGGATCCTGAAACAGATAAATAATACCAGGCAAAAACTAAGGAAAAAAGATAAAGTATGAATGTTATTTATTTAATAGTAATTTATCAGCATTGATATCTAGTAATCTGGATAACTAATCTGAAGAAAACAGCATGCAATATAGCAACCATTATTAAATTGCTGTCATTTTACTTTGTGAAATTCTATATTGTTTCTAATATTTTTATTCTCTTTAAAAAATAGAAAATTAAAAGAAAAAATAAGAGAGTTGACACTTTAATTCTGTAAGTTTAAAGATTGGAATATATTTTAGAAACAATTATAATAGGTAACAATTAAGAAGTAAACACATAAGCCAGGGGCATGATACATCAGTAGGACACCTATCTAGTATGTTTGAAGGCCTAACTTTCATGTCTAGCACAACAAACAACAAAAGAAATATGAGCATTAATTTACACTATCATTACATGCACATATAGTAACATATTACATATATATATATATATAAACATTTATATATAAGTGAAAATGAACTAATATTGGCATACAAATAAACCCATAGTCACTCAATAATGATAATGATATAAATTAGACATAAATTATTTTCTATTAAGAACCACCTATATAGCTAAGATAGACCACCCTGGGCCTGCCAGAAACTCATTTGACCCAGTATCAAAGGCTGGCATGTGACTGGAACTTCATCCATCAGACAGGCTCAGTGTGGAAAACTGCCACAGAACTCCCTGCAGAAAGACTAGAGATAAAACCCATCCAGCTGATCCAGGAGTAGAATATCTTGCCAGAGTGGCATAGCAGGTTCAGCTCCAAGGGTTGCAGCAGGAAGAAGTGGAGCACAGCAGCCAGACCAAAGCCACACCCACCTGGATGAGTTTGAACTTGATAGATTCAGATCTAGTGCTAAGGTAAAAACTCTACCAAAGCTCTGGCCAAAGGTCAGAAGGCAGGGCTATACAAAATGACAAAGAGAAGGAGCAAAATTCTCTCTCAGGCCCTGAGCCTATCCAGAACAAATACAGGAGACAATAGCACAGAAGAAATTGGAAATCACACACCTGAAATCTCTGAAATAATAGCACCTGAAGTAAAGAAACAACTGCAGAAAAGTATAGAGAAAATTAGGTCAGAAATAATTTCTGAAGTAAAAAAAAAAAGAAAAAATACATACAATAAAAGAAATACTAAGTACTTCTAAAAATGAGGAGAATTGAAAAATGATGGAATCCTTGAATGATCAATATAGGAAAGTAGTAGAATGTATGAAGCAGATTCAAAGTGCTATACAGAAACTTAAAACCTCAATCACAATCTGGCAAAACTATTTCAATGAAAGTGAAAATAGACTTTCAGACCATAAAGACAGCATTGCAACTAATGAAGAGGTTTAAAAAAAAAAAAAAAAGATCTCTTAATAACAGCTAGGATAGAGAGCCAGGCGTGGTGGCGCACACCTGTAATCCCAGCACTTGGGAGGCTCAGGCAGGAGGATCGGTGCAAGTTTGAGACCAGCCTGGGCAACCAAAGTGAGCTCAAGGTCAGCCTGAACTGCATAGCGAGACCCTGTCTAAAAAAAAAAAAAAACAAAACTAGGATGAAATAAAAAATAATTCAACACCTGCGAGATGATGCAAAGATAAAGTGTAAGACTAATAGGCATCAATGAATCAATGAGAAAGAAGGAGTCAATACAAATGATATAAGAAGAATATGGACAGAAGTAATAGCAGAAAACTTCCCAAATATGGAGAAACATTTTGACATTCAGTAATTGATGCATGTAGAACTCCAAATAACATCTACCCAATTAAAACCACACCCAGACATATAATAATCAAGATACCAGAAATTCAGCACAGGAACAGTATACTAAAAGCTGCTAGAGAAAAGAAGCAAATCTCATTTAAAGGAAAACCCTTCAAAATAATATCAGATTTCTCTTTATAAACCATCAAGTCAAGAAAACCATGGAGCAAAGTATTTCAGGTCTTACAAGAAAACAAATTCCAGCCCAGACTGCTATACCTGGCAAAACTCTCAAGTTCAATGGAGAAGTGAAATACTTCCAGCACAAAGAATAGCTAAAGAATTTCATGATGACAAAACCAACCCTGCATAGTTTACTAAAAAATATTCTAGAGAGGGATCAAAATGATCACAACTCCATGAAGAATAATGGAAAGAACCCACCAAATAGGGTAAACAAACACAGGAGAAAAAGAAATATATAAAAACAGTCCTTCAACTATTCTTTTGTATACAACAACAGAATATTTCCATCACCATATTTTATAAATGGACTTCTCCTGCACCTTATGGGTCATGATTCTGTCTGGGTCTACAGGGTGGATATCAAGAAAATAGCAGTAGGTCAGTCCCACAAGTGACACCTGGCTACCAGTAAGTGTCATGTACACTGTCCATGTCCACAACATTTGTGCAATATCCTATCCCAAACTGTTAGAAGTGATGGTCATATATTTGCCATTCCAATATTTGTTAGATTTTATTCTTAGTAATTCTTTACTACCATGGAAACTTTTTCTTAGTTGATACCTTTGTACATATTAACCTGTTCAAAAACTATGCAAGTACTCTGAATTGATTAAAGATTTGTACATATGATACAAAACATTCTGACCTCAGAGTTACACTCATGATTTGATTTGAATTTTGGAATGTTGTTTTGCAATATTGAATTTCTTTTAATTAATATTTAATTAATTTTCTGAATATTGATTAATTATATTTTTTATTTTACGATTTATACTGTATCTTTACAATGTACTTATAAGACATGGTATGAGCCGGGCGTGGTGGCGCACGCCTGTAATCCCAGCACTCGGGAGGCTGAGGCAGGAGGATCGGCGTGAGTTCGAGACCAGCCTGGGCTACAAAAGTGAGCTCAAGGCCAGCCTGAACTGCATACTGAGACCCTGTCTCAAAAAGACAAAAAAAAAAGACTTGGTATGAGATTTTCTCTTAGTATTAGAAACTTTGAAAAAAAAAATATATGTATACACAAGACAGTTAGGATAGATACATAGCTACTTTGTCTTTGTTCCTTGAGAATAAAAGTTCATACTAATAGCCGCTTGCCTGAACATTCCGGATGTCCCACCAGATGTTCCAGTCCACTCGCCTGAACTGTCTGGAATGCACACCTGCCAGACATCCCAGTCTGCCCACCTGAACATTCCCGCCGGCCCTCCAGACATCTCCTGCCCGCTTACCTGAGGTCTCCAACCCGCTCCCGTAAGTATTCCAGCCCCACCCGCCATGTTAGACCTACTACGGCCCACTGTGAAAGCAGCCAACCCAGAAGCTAGGCCCAACATGTGACTCAGATCTTCAGCCAGATACAAGCATAGCCTATCCAGCATCAGGCCCACCACCTGGGTCAGACCTCAGGCTTGATGCAAGCTTAGCCTACCCAGCAGTGAGGCCCTCAAGTCCTGCAGGTCACTGCTATACAGAATAATACAGACAAGGAGCAAAATGCAATCTCAGGTCCCAAATCCACCTGTAACAGATACAGGAGACACTACCCTACAAGAAAATGAGAATCATGCAGATGAAATCTCTGAACCAATAGCTTCTGAGGTAGACAGACAAGTGCAGAAATGTATAGAGCAACTCAGATCAGAGATAACATGTCAAGTAAAAAGAGAAATGTATGAAAAAATAGACTCTGAAGTGGAAAAACAACTGCAGAAACGTATAGAGGAAACCAAGGCAGAAATAACCACTGAAATTAAAAAAGACATGTCTAAATTAATAGCATCTAAAGTAGACGAACAACTACAGAAATGTAGAGAGGAGAACAGAGCAGAAATAATCTCTGAATTAGAGAGAGGATAACTATAATGAGAGACTTTACTACTATTAAAGAAGATATTAATAAAAAAAATTAGAGAGGAATAGAAAAATGATGGACTCTCTGAGTGAACAACATAAGAAAGAAATAGATCACATGTACCAGTTTGCAAGATATATACAAGAAAATAAAATCTCAGTCACAAGCTGACAAAACTGTATGAACCAAAGTGAAGATAGAATCTCAGATCTCGAAGACACAGTTGCAGCTAGTGAAAAGATAAGAAAGGATCTCTTAAAAACAACTAGGATGCAGGAAAATATAATTCAACATCTGCAAGATGATGTAAAAATGAACAATGTGAGATTAATGGGAAACAATGAAAAAGAAGAGTCAATACAAAGGATATAAAAAGAATATGGGCAGAATAGCAGAAAATTTCCCAATTTGAACAAACAATTGAACGTACAGTAACTGAAGCATACAGAAGCCCAAATAACATCAACCCGACTAAAAACACATCCAGACATATAATAATCAAGATTCCAGAAATCCAGCAGAAGAGTAGTATACTAAATGCTACTAGAGAAAAGAAACAGATCACATTTAAAGGAAGACCCATCAGAATAACAGCAGATTTCTCTTCACAAACCATGAAGTCAAGAAGAGCATGGAGTAGAGTGCTTCAAGTCCTCCATGAAAACAAATGATCAACAAATGGGACCTCCTCTGGCTAAGAAGTTTCTGCATGTCAAAGGAAATTACCAACAGAGTGAAAAGATAACCCACAAATTTCGAAAAGATCTTAACTAATAAGTATTCAGATAAAGGTCTTCTATCTAGAATATACAAAGAACTAAAAACCATTAGGGTTCCAAAATTCAAAGACTCAATCCAGAAATGGGCATCTGAGATGAACACACACTTCTCAGAGAAAGAAATGCAGCAAGCCTACAAACACATGAAGAAATGTTCCACATCGCTAGCCATTCATGAAAGGCAAATCAAAGCAACACTTAGATACCATCTCACCCCAGAAAGAATGGCTACCATAAAGAAATCAACCAACAACAAACACTGGAGAGGCTGTGGGGAAAGAGGAACCCTTCTCCACTGGTGGTGGAAATGCAGATTGGTGCATTCATTATGGAAAGCAGTGTGGAGGATCCTTATGAAACTAGAATTGGAAGTTCCGTTCAATCCAGCTATCCCTCTACTGAGAATTTTCCCAGAAGAACTGAAAACATCGTATCATAGCGATATCTGTGCACCTATGTTTATAGCAGCCCAATTTTTAATAGCCAAATCTTAGAAACAACCAAAATGCCCATCATTTGAAGAATGGTTGAAGAAAATGTGGTAGTTTTATACAATGGAATATTACTCAGCTATAAAGAATGATAAACTGGACGACTTCATATGTAAATGGATGTATATTGAACATATACTCATTAGTGAAATAAATCAGACCTACATGTGTAAATATCGTATAGTCTCCCTAGTATAAGAAGTTTAAAGAAGAAAATAAGAACTTAAGCACCTAACACAGCTGAATGTGTTATGGATTAAAGAACGAAGTGACTGGAAGCAGATAAAAGAGGAAACATATCAGGAACAGAACCCTGCACTTATGTACACAGGATGAATAAGATATTGGTTCTAAGAACCTCCAAAAGGTTCATCACACTGATCATAGCACCATATAACACTAAAACTATGCTTGGAATGCGTGTCACTCTCATCTTTTTGATGTGTACTGCTCCCAATGTAAACCCAGTTACTGTTATACTCTCTCTCAAGAGTATTAGTTGAAAGTAAAAGACTGGGCCAAATACCATAGGCTTGACAGGCTACATTTTGTGTTTCCTTGCATTTCCAAATGTCTGTGTAAAAATTGTGTAACTGCTTATATCACATTCTATGGAGCATTATTAGAATATCAATGATTGTCAGAAAATATCAATTCCAAGCTAAGTAAAAGATGTTTCATATTCAGAAAGCCAGTGATGATAAGCTAAATTACTTATGTTATAGAGTAATAGTACCACGAAGCTCTTCTGCTGGAGGGTTGAGAATGTAAGTTAACAGACCAAAAATTGGAGAAAAAGAAGGGCTATGAGGATAGCCAATATTTTGGCCCTAGCCCTTCAAGGGCAGTAAGGACTCAGGACATAAGAGAACCTGTGCTGTAATATCCTACAACTCAGAAGTGTCTCAAATTTTCTGGTCAAGGAGATTATGGCGCCTCAGAGGAAAGGGATAAATGAACTATAGTGTGTCTAAGGAGAGTCATCCAGAGAAAAAGATTCTCTCAGGCTTTCACAGAAAGCAAACTGGCCAAGCAATGGCCATGACTCATCCTGAAGGCTGACACTGACAGCAGTTCTACAAAGCACTGTATATAGTTCCAAAGTTAATCCTGAGGGGATTTGACCTTGGAAGATAAAAAAGATGAATGTTTTGTTATACAGTTCTTGCTTTGACTTGCCCTTGAACACCCAGTAAAAAAGGTTAATTACGAGGCATGAAACACAGAGCTAGATTGATGAGATGAGCTGTAGGAGGCTTGGATCAATAGCCTCCAACATTGCAAGTTTATCTGGTGGCCCACTGCAATTGTGGAACATTGGATTGTGTATGCATCTGCTTCCTCTTAATTCAAAGAAATTTTTTTTCCTTCCTTAGCAACATCAATAGGGAGGTTGGGGGCCCGGTGGGATGGCTTAGTGGTCTAAAGTGCCTGCTTGGGAAAGCTTGGGTGGCTTCAGGGACCGCGGTTTGATCCCCGGCACCACATGCTGCACCAGCCCTGCCCTCAGGGCAGGCTGATCCAGCCATAAAAAAAAAAAAAATAGGGAGGTGGGTCATGCCCACACACTGTACTCTGTATAACTATTGTGAGGACAACAAACAATGTGTCAACATTCTGTTAAAAAAAAGAGAGAAAAATTAATGTTTATGGAAAGTGTTGATGTTTAATTGTTTGATCAATCTTACACACCGATATCTATTAATCTAAACTGATCCGATGATGAAAATATGTAATATAGCCATTGTTTAATTAAAAAGATCAATACTGAAATTTAATAGCAAAATTAATTATTATATGAATTTTTTTAGCAAGAATTAAAAAGTTAGGTATACAAGGCTTACCTAAATAGATGCTCTAAATCAGTGGTTCTCAACCTTTCTAATGCCGTGACCCAGCAATACAGTTCCTCATGTTGCGGTGATCCCAAACCAAAAAATAATTTTGGTGGCTACTTCAAAACTGTAATTTTGCTAGTTATAATTGAGAATGTAAATACCTGATATGCATTATGTATTCTCATCGCTACAAATCAAAGATAATTTAAACAGTGATTAATCACAAAAACAATATTTAGTTATATGTTGAGAAATATTTATTACTAATTCCAATAAATAACATTTCACCATGGCATAGCATGAGTTTAAAAAGCCATCAGAAACATGTGTTTTTCGATGGCTTTAGGCGACCCCTGTGTTTTGGTAGTTTGACCCCCTCCAGGTTTGCGACTCACAGGATGAGAACCGATGCTCTAAAATTAAATGTTAATTGTCACTGTAAATAAAGCAATTCCTTTTCCTTACAAATTAATGTTTGACAAAAATATTTCCTTATTCATGTTAAATAAAATTAATTAACTGAAAATTTGCAAATGTAGCTAAATCTTTGAAAAATTATTGGTTTTCTGTGTTGTTATAACAAAATATACAGTCAGTATGTATGAATGGAGTAATTTTTAATTACAACACAGCTTTTATCTTAACATAAATAATTAACTAAAATAATGATAGTGGAAAACTAAATGGAATCATCTTTGGACCTAACCTACCTAAAATGTTCCAAATATTAAAAACTAGCTGGTTATGGTGGTTCATATCTGTAATCCTAGCAGTTAGATGGCTTGGGCAGGAGGGTCACAGCAAATTCAAGGCCAGCACAGACTACGTGGTGAGCTCAAGATCTATCTGAGCTACACAGTAAGATTCTATCAAAAAAAGAAATTAAAAATTAAATAAACTCAAAAGTAAAGTCACACTGACCTGGAATTTTCTTTAGGGGAAGAGTTTTATTTTTTATTTCTTCTATATTTTTTTAGGGAAGGGTCTATAGGGCGTTCAGGATCTCACTACTAGATCGGACTTGTAGTGATCCACCTGTTTACAGCCTCCCAAGAGCTGGGATTACAGGTGTGCAATAGCATGCCCAGTCTCAATTGCTATCTCAGCCTGCCCAGGGGGTGGGACTGGCACAGCAGGCCTGGGGATCAAACCCCTGGCCCCTGTGCCTGCTTGCAGGTGCTTTAATCTGCTAAGCTAGTTGGCTGGCCCAAAAGGAAGAGTTTTACACTATATATTCAACTTCCTTAGTTAGATAAAGGATATGGCATTTTATTTCCTCTTTCATGAATTTCTATAAAGTCTGTTTCTCTTAGAAATTGTCTATTTCATTTTAGTTTTAAAGTATAGAAGCATAAAATTTCTCATGATATCATTTCATCTTTTTATAGATTTATTTAGGTATAACATGTACATAAAAGGAGCAGTATTTAACAAATACAATCTGATGAGGTTGGACATGTATCCAAGTTACCCTACTATAATCAAGGCGGTAAATATATTTATCACTTTCAAAGGTTTCATTGTGTCTCATTTTTGTATCATGATATTTAATCTCTTGACAAAATTTTAAGTGGACAACACCTTGTGGTCAACGGTAGTCACACTATTTTAGTGCAGCTCTCTAGAACTTACCTGTCTTGTATAACCATAACTTTATACCCACTGAGCAGCAAATCTTCTTTCACCCTCCTTCTTGCTAGAAATAACTACTGTATTCTCTGCTTCCACAAGTTTGATCACTTTAAATATTTCATATAATCAGACCTGTGCAGTATTTGCTCAGTAACTAATTACTTCATTTTGCACACACTCCCATCCAGTCGTGGGAGGTGTTAGAATTTCCTTCACTATTAATGCTGAATAATATTTCACTTTATGTACAAATATATATCACTTTTTATTCATTCACTCACTGACAAACATTGGGGTTGTTTCCTTACAACCTTTGGAATGATGCTGCAACAAGCAGAAGAGTGCAGATATCCCTCTGAGAGTCTGAATTCAATTTGTGTTTTTAATATAAGCTCGAGTTGGGGATTTTGGGATATATGTATATTACTTAGCCTTCACGTCACTAGCATCTAATACCTGCTACTCAAGGCTGAAAGAAGAGGTTTACTTTGGCTCATGCTTTGGGGGGATTCAGTCCACATTTAGCTGGCTCCAAGGCAGGAACATCACTGGTAGGAGAGCATTGCAAAGCAAGGATGTTCATTTCTTGGCATCAAAGAAGCAGAATAAAGAAATGGTGCCAGAGAGGAAGGGGCCAATTTAAGTTTTTAGAATGTTTTTATTTTGCTTTTTGTTCCTGATTCTCAGTATAAATTTGACTCAATATAAAGCAACCTGTGATACCCTTGCCACAGACTTCAGTTAGGGCTGCTTTGAAATTTCTTCCACCAGATCAATTAGTCCACACCACGTAAACTCAACTTCCTAGAAAGTCTCAGGATGTGGGCAAAATGTAGGCCATTTTGTCAGAGTGCTTGCATAGCCTTTAGTCAAACTCCAGAGAACCCTCAGTCCTAAATGAAACTTTGATGTCCATATTCCTGTCATCATTCTTATCTTCTGAGCTCTGGCCATAATTGCCAACAGGCTCTGCTTACAACATGCTAGGGCTTCTCTAGTTTGCACTTCCAAAATTGCTCAAACTCCTGCTGCAAATCGCTTCCAAATGTTTCTATTTCACATAGCCAGATACAGCCATGGCAACTCTGGTGCTGATTTTCGGTGTTAGCTTTCTTGTTACTGTGACACAATGCACAATGCCTTCAATTTAAAAGATGAAAGGTTTAACTTGGCTTAACATTATAAGGTATTCCGTCCATACTTAGCTGTCTATAAAGGAAAAATATCTTGGCAGAAGGGCATAGTGGAGCAAAAAATGTTCAGCTGTTGGCATCCAGTAAGCAAAATAGAGGAACAGTGCACAGAGGAAGCGGGATAAAACAGATAAAGTAACTAAGGTTATACCTTCATGGTCCCACCCAGACACACTTAAAAGTGTGCTATGCTAATCCCCTTGGTGTTTCCAAACTGGCTAAGTTAGCACAATTAAGCTTAACCACCACACTGTCACATTTTTATTTTGTAATTTTCTGAGGGTCCACCTACTATATTTCATAGTGGCCACACTAAGCTCCAGGGTGTGAGAGCTACCCCTGGTTGTTTGCTTCAAATGGAGGTGATTCCAGCAAGGAAGTGTTTTGGTATTGAGAGCCCAGTAGAGGGGCTGCTTAAGAGGTACAGCTGTGTGTTGGCTCAGCCATACGTGATGGGAGCAGTTATGGGTGGCTCCCTGATGACTAGCTCCAAGAGGGGAAGTTTGCCCTAGATCAGCAAGGCCCTATATGTCAAAACCCCATAAAATGGGCCAGGGAGATAGCTCAGTGGTCTAAGCGCCTGGCTGACAAGTGCAAGGTCCTGGGTTTGATCCCTGTTATCACATGGCATGCTGGCCCTGTACAGAGCCAGCCACCAAAACCAGGCTGGGAAGCTGAGACAGAGGATCACTATGAGTCGGAGCTGCATAGTGAGACCCTATACCAAACAAACAAACAAACAAATAAATAAATATTTTTAAAACCATAAAATGTATATAAAATAAAGCATTTGCAATGAAATTATTTATTTATTTGTTTGTTTGTTTGTTTGTTTGTTTATATTTTAGGGAAGGGTCACCTGAGGATCCTATTGAAAACCTGGGAGTTGTAGATTCTCTCCTCAGGCCCACAAGGTCAAATACAGTCAGTAATGTAAAATTTGGGGGGAAAAAAAGCCTCAGTGAATAATTTGTACAGTAGAAGTATCTGAACATTTAACACTTTAAAAATAACTGGTCTAATGGAAAAGGCACAGAGCCCACTGATAAGAGGCAGCTTCGTCTAAATGGGAGGAGCACAGCGTGGCCACATAGGAGGATGGATGTGGGGGTAGGCAGGAATCCATTTATTAGGAACTACATCATGAATCTTCTGGATCTATTGCCAATCCCACAGCCTTGGCTACCTTGCTGCCCTCCATGTCCCTGTAGTACTTAATCTACATCTTATTTGTCAAGTTCAAATGACTGTCACTTCCCAAGCAGTAGTCAGGTCATTGTGGGGCTGCTGGATCGGCTCCAAGTTCCCCAATCAAGTCTCAGTTTCAATCCCCAGAAGCAATGGAGGACAAAGAAGCCTAACCAGAACTGAGTTGTAGTACCTTCCATTAATTACTTAAATGGAGGGTGAGATTTCACTTGAATGCGGGCTGGCACCAAATTCTGCTACAGCCGTTTACAGTTGGCTCATAAATCAGAGGCTACAGCCAAAATGAATTTTAGAATTGGATGATGCTATCCAACAGCAATTTTTATGAAACCGCATCCCTGCTTGGTAATTACTAGCCTATGACAATTAATTTCTTGCATTAGGTTAAAACCCATTCAGAGCTATGGATAATATATTAGTCTGGCTAGATGAATTGTTCTTCATTTTACCTTTGTAAAGCTACCAGCAGATGGAAAATTATAACCTGCACAAAAATGGTTCATTAGAAATAGTCCAAGTACAATTACTACCTAAACGGCCTTCAGATTCTTTTTTTAAGAGGTTTTTACTGCCTCACAGAAAGCTAGAATTCCTGTAACCCTCATTTAAAAAAAAAAAAAAATTTCATTCAGCTTCTATACTGAGAACACAGAAGTAGTTAAAATAAGTGATCCAATTTCCAGAAAACTTGAAGTGTAGCAACTCAGACATGCAGGCCTCATGAGTACCAGGATAGTTACTATAGAGGAGCTGGCTTTCCCCCACGCCTTGCTCCCCACTGACACATTCACCAAGCCATTTCCCTGCTGGATCTTGGAATAATGAATATGATGGACTCTAAGGACTTCCCCATATTACAACACCATACTCTTTCCTCCTTTCAAGTTAAAGCCATAAGAACCACAACACGTACTGTGCTGTTAGTTGGTATAAGCAACACTTTCACTGCTTGTCAGCATCAATTCTTTTTTTTTTCGGGACCAGGGTTCAAACTCACAACCTTGCACTTGCCAGCAGGCATTTTTGTCACGAAGCTATCTCCCCAGCCCCTTCAACATCAATTTTTTACGTCCTCTCAACAACTCTTTAAGCTGGCACTGTTTTCTTTTGCACTTTACTTAGGGGACACTGAAACATAAAATGCTTAACTTTCACAGGACCACTGTATCAATGACCTCTATCTGGGTAATAAGCCACTCCAAACCCAGTGGATTAAAGCAGTAGCTATTTATTTGGCTCGTGATTCTGTGGATCAGCTATTTGGACTGGGATCAGATGGACCATTCTGGTCTTGGATGAGCACTCCAGCATTTTCAGTCAGATTTGCTGTATTATCTGGGTTCAAGTGGTATAACTAGGCTGTTCTTACCTCTGTTTCTTTGAGCTAATGCAAGCCCATTCTCTTGGTGGCTAGGATACCAAGGAAGAAAGCTGCAGAACACAAGGTCCCTTGAGCTATAGGCCAGACCTAGTGCAGCATCACAAACCTGTCCCATTTTTCTGCCCATAGAACATCACATTGGAGCCCAGATTCAAGGTGTAAAAAAATAAATTCTTCCTCTTGATGGAAAGGGCTACAAAGTTACATTGCAAGAAGCAAAAACATTGGTATTTGTGGAGGATGTAGAGCACCTCCTTCATCAATCTGCACTGTTACATATCTGGCCAGTCACAGCAGCAACCTTTGCACCTCTCTCCTCTGACTCCATAGCCAGCCCCTGGCCACTTCACCATGCTGCCTTCATGACAAGGATGTCTCTTCCTCCTACGACTGAACCCTAAGTTTATACTTGAACAGAGTCTCTACCTTAGCTAACTTGCTACTATTCCTCCAGGTACTGAAACTGCCTGATTTTGCTCTTCACTCAATGCCATTTTGCATTCAAAGGCTGCTTTAAGAGACCTATGCAGGGCTGGCAGGATGGTTCAGTGGTCTAAAGTGCCTGCTTAGGAAAGCTTAGGCGGCCACAGGGATCGTGGTTCGATCCCTGGTACCACATGCTGTGCCAGCCCTGCCCTCAGGGCAAGCTGAGCCAGCCCACAAAACAGAGAGTGAGAGAGAGAGAGAGAGAGAGAGAGAGAGAGACCTAGGCAGCAACGCTTACCTTCTTGTCAAGACTACATCCTGTGATGGTCCAGACTCTTCACACTACCAGGCTTCTCATCTGCATGGATGATGAAGTTCCTTGCACACACTGCCCATAACATCTCAGGAGCTTCACTGCTGGCCCAGACATCCGGTGCACTTGTCCACTTTTCCACGGGTCTAGCTATGTCCAACACTGAGCAGATTCCCTAGTCTTCCATTTTGAAAAATCATCCACTATCACATTTTTCTAAATGCTACCTGCAGTTTATAATGGAGTTACAATTCCTAAAACCCAATATACAAATATATCTGAGGATTTTTTTCTGCGAGAAGCTAGGTATTGTGAGGGGTCAGGCCTCGTTTGCTCATGCCCGACCCTAGCAATGCCTCCTTCTCTGCCACATCAGCACTGCCTCTACATTCTGTCAGGAAATGCACTGGCACTGTGAATAACGTGGCTGGAAGCACTGGGCAAGGGACTTCACAGTCCCAAAATAGTACATTAACCCAAAATTTATATCTCTAGTGGGTGTATTTGACCCTTACTCTTGGAAATTTTCAGGAATAAAATAGTAGAGACAGCACAGAGCCTACTGTGCTGTGAGGGTTACTGCCTTTGACAAATGAGCACTTGTTTGAGCTCTTGTTTTCTTCTCTGCACACTGAGGTCATTACATGATGGCTCATGTTTCAGCTACTTTTGATATCTCTGAGTCCAAACATTTAGTTCAGCAGCTATTATAAAACACTGAAGAATCACCACCCATAGCAGAAAAACAACAGGAATATGAAATAGAATATTAGATCGCCTCAGCAGAATCAGTAGGATGCTCAGAAGACCATAAGCCTGCAAGGCAAGCATGATAGAAATGATGGGACCATGTAGGAGCTGCCAACGTGTTCTGATGGGAAGATAAGAGAGGGCATCAGATACACTCTCTTCCTTGTTCGTGGAAGTAGAACATGTCCCATGGCAACACCCCAGCAGCATATACAGTATTGGAGATAAAGGATGCTGAATACTTTTTATTGGTCAGATTCTACTCACAAATAACAGAATTTCTTCTATCTCTGCATTTTTTTTAAAAATAGGGTAAATCTACTACTTTTTCCAAGATTTGGATAGTATAGTTAAAAGGGAAACAACTGTTAACTTTTCGTTTATCCTGTGAATGGCCATAAAATTGACCTAACTAGGCTTGGGAGGTCATGCTAGCTTTCCATTTCAACCTTCTTTTTCAAAACTAATTGGCTTGGGGCTGAGGAGATAGCTCAGTGAAATAAGTGGTTGCCTGGCAAGCACAAGGTACTAAGTTCAATCCCTGGAATCACCAAAACAAAAATTGGTAATAATTTTTGAGAAATAAATATTAAGATTTCATCCATGGAGAGTATAGGCATTGACCTACAATCTAGAAATTTCTGAGGCAAAAAGCAGAGGTATGATTCCAAATATTTGCATTAGAACATGTCCTTAATCTAAAGCCTATCAAGACAAACGTTTTCTTTCTTCTGTGCACAAGGTAGGGACTGACTGTGGCACTAGAAGCCAATAGCTTGTACAAAGGAAGGATGCACCATAGTGACCTCACCACTCGCATTTCCTCGCTCTGGGTGAAAGACGTATCAATCTTCATGGAAAATGGCATGAAAAGGAAACAAAAAATCCCAGGACTAAGAGCAGCTAAAGGTAGAACCATCAGCTGTCACTTAGGTGGTAAGCTCTCAACAAAGATCCTGCTTTTTCCGTGTTTCCTTCTATTTTAGATAAAGGAGTTCAAAAGTTAAGGATTGTAGGGAATTTGAGTCCAAGTTACACAGCGAGTTTGAATCTGAGCCTGGGTTACACAGCAAAACTCTGTATCTACAATATGTGGGAAATTATATCATATTTGTTTTATTGATAACTTTATTAATTTATAAATTATAATAAAAAATTAGACTTCCACTTGAAAATGTGCACTTGGGTCCACAGTGTCTGCAGCTCCAACTGGGTTAGATATTTAAACTCAAATCTGTTTCTTGCAGTCATTTCTCACGGAAGTGACTTAGTTTTTTGGAGTTTGGGTGCATGCGACAGAATCCAGTTTATCTAGTGCAGAGGAAGGGATGATGCAGGGAATCTGGTGCTTCCAAAATTGTTAGACAGGACAAAAGAGGAGGCACTGGACTGAGCATCAGGCTGTTCCTGGAGAACTCCTTCAGCCTGTCAGGGCCCCAGGGCATAAGGAAGGACCTCCCACAGTCCCTTATTGAACGCCCATGACCTGATCAAATCATGCCACTCTAGCAACATCACCTCAGAAAAAAATGGTTCCCCACACCCTTCCTCTCTTCTCTTGTCACTCTAAGTGAAAACCTTGTCCGAATTCATCCATTGGGTGTAGCCTACACATCACTTGGAACTCTAAATCCAAGTGGCATAGAAATTTAAGTTTCTAGTTTTTCAGCGTTTGAGTGGTGACAGAAGGAGCTATCATAAAGGCTGAGCAAACCATTGCAATGTCCACTGTGAATGAGGACTTTTTATGCAGAGAAGTAAAGGAGGATTCCAGACATGCTGCTATCCAGGAGATACCGTGAAGCCCAAGTATCTTCCCTCACCTGTCACACTGCCTGCCAGCCCACCACTGCAGCAGCCTTGTGATACTCTCCATGAGCCCAGCGTTCCCATGAACCTAAATACACAGGGCTGTAATCCATTATCAATACCTACACAGATGTCAACTAGCAGTTTATTAAAGAGAGGTGTATATTAGGAAGAAAGCAAGAGCCCTAGAATGAGGTAGGTTGTCTGAGTAGAGAGCAAAAGACTACCAAATGCAAATGTTGTCTTACACAAACAGGCTTTGGGACAGCTCTAGGTGCTCTTTACATAGAAAGATGAGCTGCACTGTGGTAGGAACAAAGAAGCACCTAACAAGCCCAGTGGAAGTGTCTCCTGGCTTCCAGCAAGCCCTGCCTCCCAGCTTCTCTCCCAGCAAATAAATGTAAGGCAGTATTAGATTACAAATGTCCTCTGATGCCTCCCTTTCCAAGGACAAGAGGACTGTAGAGATTTATATATTGATTGCAAGCACAATAATGCAATGAAAAATTCAAAGACAAGGCCGTTTCTCAGTGTGTGCAAGGACTGGCAAATATACCAAGGTTATTGATGAAGAAATTAGGCAGACTACAGTGTGGCCACCTTCAGCCTTAGCTCTGCATTTAAAAGTCTGGACCCAAAGCCACATCTCACATTGCAACAGTGTGTCTGGACAAAGGCGCAAGCTCCTGGCTATTTGGGGAAGAACATGTCAGTTATATTCTGTGATGACAAGGAAATGGGAAACCTCAGCCTGCTCTAGAACCCAACACTAGATGACAACGAGACCTAAGCCAAGTCATTTGACTGCTCAGAGCTTCCATTTCTTCACTGATGAGACAGGAATAGTTACTAATTTTGCCTGCCTCCTAGAGAAAATGGTCTTATCTTGGCATTCATAAGTAAAATTCAGATGTTCTTTGTAACTCAGAAATTTCAAATTCTTACCCACAGGTGCCTATGCTTAGGAATATTTTCAATGTTATGCTAAATTGGAGAATCATATTCAGGAGGTAATGGGATCAATAGGAGATCAACTGAGATAAGTTAATCAATAACAACTGCTTCTCAAACCTACAGTGAAAATAAGATTCTCTCATTCAGCCATGATCTGCCTGCAATATTCATCAAATCCCTCCCTGGTCTTCTGTCCATATTTGTGTTCTATTTCAAGTCTTATTGTTGATTTTTTGTTTGCTATACAGCCACCTCTTAGATCACCAAATGATTTCAATGATCAGTGCTAAGTTTCCACACATCACAGACCCCTCACATTTCTCAGGACCCACACCACCCATGAAACAAGATTCCTCTGAAGTCTATCTTCTGTTTTTTCTTAGTCATTGTAGCTGGGACCCCACCTTGCTAAGACAGCTCACTCTTGTGAGTAAAGCTGTACTCCACCATCTCCAAGCCCATTCCTGGTGTGCCTCCTGTCTCTTCCTCTCTTGCCTTTGTCCCTGTCTAAAATTCACTTTTTCACCATTTTCTAGCTAAGTCCAACCACTCTTTGGGGCCTCTGCTCCAGGATACCTCTCTGCTCATGCTGGTTAATGGATAACTGTTCACTTTTTTTTTTAATTCAAAATGTTTATTTATTTATTTTAAATTTAACAATGGTTGTATTACATATTTTCATCATCGGATCAGTTCAGATTAATAGATATAGGTATATAAGATTGATCAAACAATTAAACATTAACACTTTCAATAAACATTACATTTTTTTAACAGTTGACACACTACATATTGTCCTCACAATAGTTATACAGAGCACAGGGTGTGGGCATGACACACCACTTTTTTTTGTTTTATGGCATGTGTTATGTCAACCTTGAAAGTTCATGCAGTTGTATGCATGCCAGAAGTGTTTGCAATGCTAAACTCAGTACTGCAGGGGCATAAGAATGTGAGACAAAAGGAGTTGAGTTCGCACTCTTCCCTTCCTCCACTGACCTGGAAGGTGGGGCTGATGAGAGAAGTCTGAGATACACCCCATTATCCACTAAAGGGACTCAGGGCCCACTTCCCTTCAGGAACACCAGTGATACAGTAGGACCTTGGCAAAGGCACACATGATGGACAGGTGGAACTAGACGCATGGAAATGGCTCATGCAATAGTAATAATATAAGCCAACAGGTGATAGGTTAGGAAAACCAGTGCTGTGCTTTGGGACAATGACATGAGGAATAGAAGCAGGGAGGTAAGGCTGTGTCTTTCTCTTTTCTTGTATTTTCTTTCTCTCTTCTTTTTTCCTTTCCTTGTTCTTTTCTAATTGACTAGGGACAGCTTCATCCACAGAAAACTAATCCCATCAGCCAAACCCTGAGACAAAGATCAGACCCAAACCCAACAAAAATCCACCTGGAAAACTGACCAGAATACTCATTTCTAGGATCCAACTGGGACCTAGCACAGAACTATAGACACTAGAGGAATTTCACTGGATTAATTTTTCTCTGTCTGATTGATTTCCCTCTTGGTATTTGGCTGGATTAGTGTTTTGTTTGTTTTCATTGTTTGTGTCTTGTTTGGTTGTTCGGTTTCCTTTTATTTTCTCACTTTATCTCTGCTGCTTTGTCTTGTTATTCTTTCTGTATGTTGTTGTGTAATGTGTGAGCATATTCTTGTTTACTAAGGTCCTTTTTTTCTTTTTTGTCTCCTCTTTCTTTTCCTGTTCTTTTCTTTCTCATTCATGATTTAGATCTCTAAGCTTCCTTCTTGTTTTATTCTGCTTCTCATCTTCTCTTTAATCAACTATCTCAGTTGACTTCATACTCCTTTCACGTAAATAAACATTGTTTCTTCTCTTTCTGGTTCACCTCAGAATTGCTAGGCCTTCTCCTCCAATCCTTCCCTCTTGTGTCCTTCAATTACCCAAAACCTTGATGACCATCCTGTGCCCACCAACCTTGCCTCTATTATATTTATCCTCATTTTTCTCTCCATTCTACCCCCTATCCTCTTGAGCTACACACACACACACACACACACACACACACACACACACAAACACTAGGGTAAAATTTCTGAGTGGAAAATTGCTGTACACAGTTCCTGATTGTTATGGCTTGTGTATCATTGTCTCCCCCCCCCCCCATCATGGGGTGGGAACTTCTAGAGTTTGAGACTGACTCATGATGCCCTGGGATTGTGGGTTTTAGTACTTCTGGGATTATTGGTATGAGTCTGTGTCTCTCTTATATTACATTCAGACTCTCCACCCAGCCTGAGGTGGAGAATCTGAATGCAATATAATAGAAACACAGAAACAGACTCCCTCCCTGTCTGTTGCCTCTGTTGCTATTGTTGTTCCACGGCCATGAACTGGATGCTATCTGCATTGTGCCTCTCTGCCTTGGATCTATCTGAGTGTGGACTGAAACCTCCAGTAACTGTGAGTAAATAAACCTTTCTTTCCTTCATTTTGAGTGCCAGGTATTTGTCCCAGCAATGAGAGAAGAGTAACTGAGACACTGGTATAAGCTGGGTTACATTATATTTCTGTAGACCTTCCTCCTACTATGATAGATATCACAGTAATAGTTAAAATAATTTCTCAATAGCCAGGCTGTACTTGAGTCTGCTATTATTTTCTCCTATTATTAATGTACTTTATCCAGATTTCACACATGCTATAAGCGGTTCCTCCCTCATATGACAACACTGGTATTGTAAGGGGTCATAACCATTATCACAGTCCAGCACTAAAGAAATGAGCCCTAAGTCAAATAGATAGCACCTCCTGAATCTTAATATATTGGGAAATTAGGTCCCTGGGATAGACATTGTTATGGTTTATGTCTAGTTGTCCCCCCAAAGCCTCATGCAATCATGGGGCATGGCTTCTACAGATTGAGACTTGATTTGTGATCCCTGGGATTGTGTTTTAGTACTGATGGGATTATCGGTCTGAGTAAGGCTGAGACTATGGGTGTGGTCTAGGGTGCATATCCTAAGGCGGAGAGCCTGAATGCAATATAAAGAGAGACAGACAAACTCGAGCTGTAGCTGTTGCTCTGCTGCCGTGTTTGGTTGGCTGCCTCTGCCACCATTTTGTTGCTGTTTCGCCACCATGAACTGGATGCTCTCTGCCCTGTTCCACTCAGCCTTGGGCCAGCCGAATATGGACTGAAACCTCCACGAACTGTGAGCTAAATAAACCTTTCCTTCTTTCATTTTGAGTGTCAGGTATTTGTCCCAGCAACGAGTAAAAAGTAACTAAGACAGACATAAAGACCAAGAACCACCCATATCTAGAAGATATTCAGAGGAACGGACACCTCCTAGGAAAGTCTTGACACTAGTCTTACGTATCTAACATAAGAAATCTACAAGCATTGACAGAAAACAAAATAAAATAGAAAATGGCAATATTAAAATGCAAAATACAATCCCAAAAGCTCAGCTTACCCAGGACAAGCTGAGAGTGCAAAGAGAGAAAATCAGAAGCCAACAAATGAAGTTGTCTGAAATGATAGCTGCAGAAGAAAAGAAAAAGAGTGGAAGACACTATAGAAAAAATAATATTTAAGGTGCAGGACAAATAACTATCAAAAGGAAAGGTAATAAGCAGACATAGATAACACATAGAGGAACTCAGGAAAACAATGGAAACCATGAATACCAAGCTCAGATAAGAAATGGAATCAATGAAACATATCCAAACAGAAATGCAGGAGATTAAAACTCCATTGGAAGTGTACACAGCGGACTGAGTGGAGGCATAAATAGAATATTAGATCTAGAAGACAGAAACATGACTAGCAACTGGAAAAAGAAAAATGTCTTAAAATGCCAAGAAAAATCACTCCAATAGCTACAGGATGAAGCAAAGAAGAACAACATAATATTGGTTGAAATCAGTGAAAAAGCTGGAGACAGACAACACAACAGTCATTAAAAACTTCTGCATATAAATAATGGCAGAAAACTTCCCAAACATGAATAAAGAATTTGACATACAAATAAATAAAACTCTAAATACGACCAAAATAAATCTACACCAGGGCATAAAATAAACAAGATTCCAGAAATTCAGCACAATAACAAAACATTAAAAGCAGCTAGAGAAAAGAAACACATCACCTATAAATGAAAGCCCATTAGAGTTAAAGCAGACTTCTCAATACAAACCTTCAAATTAAAGAGAGTTTGGATTGAGGTATTTCAAACTCTAAAGGAAAATATTCCTCAACCCAGATTGATGGCAATTGTGACTGGGCATGGTGGCATGTGCCTGTAATTCCAGCTCTTGGGAGGCTGTAAGTAAGTAAATCACTACAAGTCTGATGTAGTAGTGAGACACTGAACACCCTATAGACCCTTCCCTAAAATAAAAAAGATGGATAAATAAGATATTTGCACAATAAAGAACAGCTGAAGAAATTTATGATCACGAGACCAGCTCCACAAAATGCTCTCTTCAGCATATTACAAACAATGATGACCATAAACACATGAACTCCAATAGAAAGAAGCTGTCATGGAGGGCAAACAATTAAGTAGAGAAGAAAATTTGGTAACAAACAACGGGAAAACAACATGAAAAAGAAAAGTCAATATGTATCAGTTGTAAACAGCAACATAAATGGTCTCAATTCACCAATCAAAAGAAACAGACTGGAAAAAATGGAATAAGAAGTAAGATCCAATAATATTCTGCATTAAAGAAACATTTAACACAAAAAGGAATTCATAGACTAAAAGGATGTAAAACAATTCTCCATGCCACAGGAACCCAAGAAACAGTAGCATTAGCCATTATATTTTCAGATAATGGAAATTTTAAGCCAAAACTGATTAAAACTTCTTTGTCTCTTGACAAAGAAGGTCATGACACATTTGTTAAGGGAAAACTCCAAGAAGAATGAATAACAATCATAAACATTTATGCATCAAACACAAGGTCACCCAATTACATAAAATATATATTAGCAGAAAAGAACAAATAAAAACTAACACAATTATAGTGGAGGACCTTAATACCCCATTCTCACAAGTGGATAGATCAACAAGACAAAAAAGTCAACAAATACTAGAATTAGACCAAGCCTATGTACAAATGGATTTAGTAGTTGTCTGCAGAATGTCCCAACCCAAAACATCATGATGTACATTATTCTCAACTCTATGTAGGATGTTCTCTAAAATAGCCAATATATTTCTGACAAAAAAAAAAAAAATGTTTAAGCAAATGCAGAAGAATTGAAATCATCCCATGCATGTATACTATCTGACCATAGTACAGTGAAACTGGAAATCAACAACGAAGGAAATTACAAAAACATTAATACATGGAAATTAAGCTATACCCTTCTGAACAACCAATGGGCCACAGAGGAAATTAAGGATGAAGTTAAATATATATGAAATTAAATGACGATGCCCATACAACATCCTGAAAGTTATGAGATACAATGGAAACAGTCCTAAAAAGAAACTTATAGCAATGAACTCACACATCAGGAAAACAGAATGAACTCAATTAAACAGCCTAATATTTAATCTCAAACTTCTAGAAAAAAAAAATAAGCCTAAAGCTCATTTGAGGAAGAAAACTATAAAAAGCAAAAAATAATACAATAGAGACTAAAGACCTATATAATCAATTAATAGAAAAGTTGGTTCATTCAAAGAATAAATAAAATTGATAAATCCTTAGCCAACTTCATCAAAAAGAGGAAAGGGCTGGGAAGATGGCTCAGTGGTCTAAGTACCTGCCTGGAAAATGCAGGGATCCAGGTTCAATCCCCAGTACGACATGCCTTGCTGGCCCTGAAAATTGGCATGGTGGTGCACACTTGTAATTCCAGTGCTGGGGGGCTAGGACAGGAAGATCACTACAAGCCCAAGTGGCATAGTGAAACCCTATACCAAATAAATAAATAAATAAATAAATAAATAAATAAATAAATAAATGTATTATAATTTTTTTAAAAGAGAAAAAAATACATTCTAGCAATTGAGAAATAAAAAGGGGTAATTACAATAGATATCACAGAAATCCAGGATATCATCAACCTACTATGAAACCTACTATAAAACGGAAGGCAAAGAAGAAATAGACAGATTCCTAGACGTAATCAAATTGCCAAAACTTAATCAAGAAAATATAAAAATTCTAAATAACTTGATATCAGCCAAGAAAATTGAACTCATAATTAAAAATTTACCAACAAAGAAAAGCCCAGGACATGATGGGTTCACTGTTAAATTGTACAAAAAGTTTAGAGAAGAACTAATACCACTAATGCTGAAGCTCTTTATATGAATTAAAATGGAAACAGTACCTTTAAAATCATTCCTGGAAGCAAGTTTTACTCTCATTCCAAAACCAGAGAAAAGTTTAACATAAAGAGAAAACCACAGGCTGGGAGCTGAGCCTGCGCACCCGCCGCGGGTAAGCACCTGCGCCCCTCTGCCCTGCCTCTGCGTTCCCGCGACTAACTTCCTATTCCAGCCAGACCCAAACCGCACCGCTGGGAGCTGAGCCTGCGCACCCGCTGCGGGTAAGCCCCTGCGCCCCTCTGCCCCGCCTCTGCGTTCCCGCGACTAACTTCCTATTCCAGCCAGACCCAAACCACACCGCTGGGAGCTGAGCCCGCTGGGTCAGGATCCTTGG